>JADRCD010144465.1:4090-48167 GCA_019843815.1 Montemys delectorum
AAAAAAAAAAAAAAAAAAAAAAAAAAAAAAAAAAAAAAAGTACCACGTTTTCAACTCAACTTTTATGCAGAGCTTTGGGTATTCATCTCATGTGCTCTTTAGATATGATCAAAAAACATTTTTTTGTTAAGTATAGAAGCTGCATAAACTGCCCAGTACATCTCTCAACCCTGGGCTTTGCTTTATTCCAAACAGAAGCTTAGGAAGGCCATGTTCCTGGCAGCTGTGTCAGAAGTTGATGTTATGTTTTCAAGGGCATAGAAGAGAGTTCCAAAAGTACACTCTAAGGAGCTAAGATACAAAGAAGGAATGCCATTAGACCTCATAGCTGCTTCTTCACAAACACACAAACTTCTGTCTTCCCATTGTCTACAGTTTCAATAATCCTACTGTGACAAGAGAACAGGGCATTGGGAAAGAGGCATCAAGATGGACACAGATCAATCCAATTGGCAAGAAAGACTGGAAAGCAACAGCTCTGCATGTGACAAAACACAGCATAGCAGAGGATAAAGGCTGTGCGGGATGTAGTGGAGAAGGCAGGACTACATAAAGGACCTATAAACAGTCATGCTCTAGGCATGGTGATGTTGAGTCTCAAGCTTGCCTGCATTCTCTAGCATTTTCTATCACTATCTGCATGTCTCTGACTCAATTCTTGGGCCTGGGACACAATGTGCCCCTCTGATCTCAGGTCCACAGCTTGAACATTCCCTCTAAGAAGTGAGTTTTTAGTCTAGGTTAATTTGTGGCTTCATCTTTATTATCCTTCGGAAGGTAAAAGTCAGGACTCGAGCAGCCCTAAAAAAGTCAGGTAGCACCTCGCATCCTCAATACTCCGGATCAAATAAAGAGGTGTGTAATAGTGAAAAACAGAAAAAGGAGATGCATTCAATGTGTCAGCACTGGAAAAGGAACAAAGAGAGGGAGATGTGATCTCAGTAGTGTACTGGTGAATTCGTTAAACCTGTTTGGCTACTAGTGGGTCCTTCTGGCACTGCAACTCCCATGAGCTCTGTAGATTCACAAATGAAATACACACACACACACACACACACACACACACACACACACACACACACATTTCAGCTAATTTTAATATGCCTTGACTAGCTCAATGGTTGGGTGATTGTAAATTTCCCCACGGCTAGCACATACTTCCCTCCAATATTCTTAGCTTAACATGTTCTAAATCTATTTTTTTTATCTTTGTTGCCCTGTTACCTTCTGGGAAGCCCCTACGCCCACCCATAGAGCCACATTCCCTTTCCATCTACACTTGCTGGATGCTTTTACTCTTGCAGCTCTTAATTCTGATCCTTCTCCCTCCGAGTTACAGCGATTCTCCTCTCTCTGTCTCTCTGTCTCCCTGTTTCTCTGTCTCTCTGTCTCTGGCTCTCTGTCTCTGTCTCTCTGTCTCTGTTTCTGCCTCTCTCTCTCTCTCTCTGTCTCTGTCTCTTGCCCACGCAATGACTAGAACTTCCACCCTGTCTCCTTGCCCAGCCAATGACTTTATAACAACTCTTTATTATCAATGGAAGCTAGCTGGGGACAGGGACCCTTAGGTCTGGAAGCACAGCTTTTGGGAGCCAAAATAAGACATAGCATTAGAACCAATTCCCAACTAGTAGCCCACCCTCCCTGTGCTGATGTCCACTTCAGCTGACCAGAAGGTTGGTAATGGTGGTAAAAAGTTGTGTATAAATACATACTCTTGCTCAAGGTTTGATCCCATTCATCATTGATACATTATTCTATCAGTTCTAGTCTATTCTGCAAAGTGGTCTGGCATGTTCTGAGATCTATGTAAAATAGAGCATTTAGCCCACAGTTGATGATGGATTTTTGGTCAAAAGCATTTCTCTTTCTGTTGTCATAAATAATGAGTGAAGGAATATTTTCAAATTCACAGATGCAATTGGGTTTAAAGATAGAGTGTTATAATTATAAGAAGACATTCTTTTCTACTTAGCCCATCTATTTTCCTTCTAAAACACAAGTTGCAGAACAGGGGGTAAAAATCATTCTGTGGCTTCTTTAAGCAAGACCTATAAATGAGAACAAATCCTTTCAAGTAGCTAGTTAAGATCTACAAGTTTTCCATTTGGAAAAAATCATGCAGGTATTTTACAGTTTCAAAAATAGAATAAAAGAAAGTTCTCTATGTTTTCTGTTACACATACGAACAAGCAGCCCACCACTTGGTCACTGTCACCTGTGTACAATCATGTACCTACCTGAGGATCAGATATGCCTAAGGAAGATTATAGGATACATTTAAACAAGCCTTGGCTTTACAAGAATAGGATGGTTTTTCGAAGTCAGAGAGGCAATGTTTTGTTTAACTCTTTCCACATCTTGCTTATCAATTACCATGGCATTTTCTTAGAGTATATTTTTAGTATAAGTAATATGCTAATGATTTCCTTTTAGTTTGCTCAGGGATCTACCATGACTCTGGGAGAATAAGAAGGCTGCTATATTATAATAAAAATAGGCTTAAATTTAAAAGTCAAGGTAATCACAACTAGAGGTAAAGATTTTGTCAACAAAATATCATAGAGAACTGAGTCTTAATTAACTCTGAGTAGACATGTCTGGATATTTCCCAACTTGGCATTAAATAATCTTGGCAAATTGTTTTTCTATTTTTTAATTTATCATATCTATAATCTACCTTTATTCATTCTCTCTCCATCTATATCTATATCTATATCTATATCTATATCTATATCTATATCTATATCTATATCTATCTATCTATCTATCTATCTATCTATCTATCTATCTATTTATATCTTCTTTAAGGATTTGTTTCCAGATGAATTGTTAGAAAGCAATTCACTGGGCTGAACACAAAATGTCCTCAAAGTACGAAAACCTCTGCCTCATTGAGAGTCCCAGGTGAGCCAGGTCAGAATAATCAAGAGCACAGCAAGACACAGGAAAGTGGGGCCAGAAGCAACTAGTGAGGCTGCAAGGGGAGCAGGGATGGGTGTCCAGAGTTAGTGAAGCAGAGAATGAGCTCTCAGCTCATACAAAAGGCCAAAATGTTGATAGAGAATAACCCACCGAGGAACTTTCTTTTGGAAGTAGATTGAAGTTAGAGAACCAAAAAGATGGTTTTGCTTGTTTGTTTATTTGTTTGTTTGTTTGTTTGTTTTCAGCAGAGAGTGGTTCAGGAATTGGAGGAAGAAGAGAGAGACTTGTCAGGTCCAGTTATGAAAACTAGTCAACATCAGAATCAGAACTTTAACTGAGACCTGGAGATACACTGTGATTTCCCCAGTGTCTAGTTTCTTGCCAGGAAATAGATGGAAACAGTCCATCTCATCAGAAATTATTTTATAATCTGTCTTTCTTTAAATAAACTGGCCTCCTTTTTTCCTAATCGCTCAAGTCTGTCCCTAGTGATCTTGCAGTAATGCCTTACAGATGTAGGAGACCTTGCTGTTCACAGGGCGCTTTCACATACATTATATCAATTATGGCCTGACAACGAACCCTATTTGGATCCCAGGGAGCTATTTAGGACAACACAGCTTCAACTTAGGAGCCAGGGATCCAAGTTCACGTCCAGATAGCAAGATTACTTCTGTGACCAGACTGAGAGAGGCAGAAAAAACAGACAACAAGCTTCAGTGTTTGAGACTCTTCTGGATATTGCCAGCAGCTGGTGTGAACTTTGTGATAGACCATCACATCTGAGTTTTGGAGCATTTTCCTTTCACAGCTTGCCTCTACAATGACTGCTATACTAAAAGTGTACTCAGTTTGGCACTCTTAGGAGGTAGAAATTTCAGAGGGTGAGTCTGAGTAGGAGGTCTTAAGTGATCCAAGGGATGCAATGCTCTTGCAGGAGATCCTGGGATTTTCACTGTCTAGACAGCAATGATTCCCTATGCCTTTCACTCTCCTTCTCAGAGGACTGAGACAGCAGATGCTAGGAAGTTGGAATTTCACTAAGAATTTCCTGTTGGAACAAAGAAAAGACTGAAGCCTTTGAGAAAGTGAGCTTCTCTCCCAGAAAGTGATTACACATTGGCTGTTCTGGGGACCACCTTGAAGAAGCAACTGGAGACGAGACGAACATGAGTGAATGATGGGTTGGTGATAGGCAGGGCCAAATCTTTACAGAACACTTTAGTTTTACATATGCCTTGCTCTCCAAATATAAAACCTCAAGGCAGGATCCCAGAGATGGACTCAGGGGTTTCTTTCCATTGTCACCATACTGAACAAACCTCCTTTCCCTACTTTTCACTAACTTTTGTGCTCCCTTGGCCTAGTGAGGACAGAGGATCTAGGCTGGACTTGTTAGAAGCTTCAAGGGTCGAACAACCTGGTAACAAGACCCGTCTTTCAGTCTCTCTCAATCAATCTCTCCCTCCATCTTTCCATCCCTCCCTCCCGCTCTCCATTTCTCCCTTCCTCTCCCCATCTCCTTTTTACTCTCAATCTTTCTGTCCCTCACCCTCCTCTCTCTCTCTCCGACTCTTTCTTTCTCAGTTTCGATCTTTTCTTATCATGACATGCCATTTGAACATGGGCCAGCACCCTTACAACTGTGAGCTGAAGTATGCCTCACTCCTTTTTAATTTGGTTTGTCAGGTTTGTTATAATGATTCAAAACTGACTTCTAACAGAGAGACCCTTGCTAAGTAATCATGCCAAATTTCTCCATGGAGGATACTAAACTGTTGCATGTTTAAATCAGGGTTAATATTTTGACAGCTTAGTAGTCACCTGATCACTTATTTTTTATAAAAAAGGAAAATGGCAAATATTTAGAGTTCTTTCAATAGCAGCATCAAATTTATAGCCTAAGAATTGAACAGCTTTGACTCAAATCTTAAATCTATCACTCAGTAGCTTTTTCTCACAGGGCAAATGACTTTATTCCTGTTTATTTATTCTGCCAATATTAGAGCCTTTTCTGAGGATTACTGACATGACTAACACAAAAATCAGACAAAGCAATTAGTACAGTTTCCAGTGCAAAGTGAGCGTAACCAGTAAGTGGTCATTTCATGGAGGGGAGTAGATGCTGTGCCCTGTTTGTGAAACTTAATGATTTGATGGATCAGAGTCATGGTCCTTAAACCCTAGTGGGTATCATATTCACTTTGTTAAGCACAGACAGCTGTGTGTCTCCTCCAACGATTTCTGCTTCATTGATCATGGAGTCTGAGACTGTATTTGTGCCAAATTTCCAGATGAGACCTATCTTACTAACCCAGGATCTTTTTGAAACCCTGTAATATTTAAAGTAGTGCTTCTTGTCCCTAGTTTTTGCTCCACCCCTATCCCCTCTTTTATGTTTCTTTACTGCAGTCCAAGTTGAGGACCACTCCTAAACACACTCCTGGTTAATGTCAGTGAGACATTTTGTCTCACTTCAGACATGGCATGGCTCCTGGCTTCTCACTGTTTGGGAAAGGCTGTGCTTGGCATTAAGATGCTCTGTATTTTCTGGGTAAAGAAGTAGGGTTGAAAAGATAACTTCGGGATAGAAAAGGGCAGCTATGCAGTATTTACACACTTACAGAGCAGGCAACATTAGCCTGGAGTGGAGAGATTCATTTATTAATTCACCTGGGAGTTGTAGCTGGATAAAGTGTAATTGTTCATGCTTCAGAGAGAGAGAGCTTAGGGCAACTTTCCTTTTGGAAATTACACTCTGTGTTTCCATTTCTGCATTCCTTGTTGTAGAACTTGATTAAATAAAAGCTAATTTCCTTCTACAACTTCACCTGGTCTCCTATTCTCACATACAGCTATTTCTTTTTTAAACCAGTTACATCTTTCCATTATTGTTCATCTTTTGCATGGATTCCATTTCTCTATCAGAAAGATTTTAATGACCAGAGAGAAAATTCTTAAAATATAATGCTATCTTTAGGGAATAGCCTTGAAATATCAAATACTTAAAACCATAGCTCATTGGTAACTTTTTACATATTCTGAACTAGAATGTGCATATGTTAGTTTTATAAGTGGGGAATACAAATATTTAGTTGCAATAAAGTGAGTCAATATTAGGTTTTTATGATCGTTTTGCTTTTTAACTGAAAATTGGGATAAGCACATAAGAAAGCAGACAAACTTAACAGTTTACTTCACAGAGCCCCGCGTGTTGATAAAATAGTTCCCAATCTGTAGGTTTTCCTGCTGAAAAGGGGAAAATAAGTGGAAGAACTGTTGGTTTTATAATTTCACTACTGTCTGTCCTTGCTGAAAACAGCAATTCCACTTTTTGCAGACAGAAAGCAATTTTTATTTTATTTGCAAGTGGTGGTTCCAGATTGGATGTCTTTTGTGTTGGAGGTTGGGATCTTTTCTGCAGACAGCACGGGACAGAAATCCCTTGAGGTCAGCTCTATTTAAGTGAATCACTTTCTAGGCACAGTAGTTCAAAGATTCTCCATCTTTGGGTCTCAAACAAACAGTAAGGACCACCTGAGGACTGGTTAGGAACACAGCTTCCAAAAGCAGCAAGGACCATTTGGAGACTGGTTAGGAACACAGCTTCCAGATCCCTTCACAGACCCATTTGGTGAAATGCTCGAGGAGAGTGGAAAGAGGGCCAGGATAGGTTTTGTAGAGCCAGGTATGGTGAGGTGGGAGGGGTGCCTCGATAGGCCTATGCTGAGTCATCACTTTAGGGCACTGATTGGAAGGGGAGGGGAGCTTAGCAGGGCATAGACACAGAGAGAGAAAGAGTGGGAAGGGGAGTTGAGAAGGCCTTAGAAACAAGAGAGGGGGTGGGGAGACAAAGGGAAGGAAAAGGAAGTGGAGGGAAGGGAAATGGAGGGGAGGAAAGGGAAAGAGAGGGGAGGGAAGGGAGGGTAAGGGAGGGAAGAAGAGAAGAGAGGTCAGCCAGAGGGAGAGGGGATAGAGGGAGAAGAGGGTAAGGGAGAGGGGAGAGTCAGAGAGAGAAGAGGCAGAGAGAGTAAGTGGGTAAGCGAGAAAGGGGGAGGGGCCAAACGGTCCCTTTTATCTAAAGCCAGGCCTACCTGGCTTGTTGCCAGGTAACTGTTAGGCGGAGCCTAGAAGGAATGCTAAAGGATGGGCCTGAAAACAGATTTAACAAGCCACCTAGGTGACTGATCCCTGCTGAGCTTTGGGAGCCATTGTTTCCTTCAATGCATTTCTGGTAGTTGCTCCACAGCGGCCAAAAATTCAATGAGTGGGTGGGAGGTGCATTTCAAATGGTAGTACCATCGAGCTTCTGGTTTGTTTACTTAACTGTAGTTGCCATCTCTGCTATAGCAGCTTATGCTACTAGTGTGTAGCTGGTGGCCTTGTGATGCATAATCCTTGTGATATATATTCCTAGCAGCTGTAGCTCACTTGAGTTCATTACCAACACATTCCTGGAGACCTAGAGAAACTTCCTGCTAGATCTGAAGCCCCTGCATCAGGAACACGTCTAGCCTTGATGCCAAACATTAGATAGCAGGACGTCAATGCGAATGATGCCTATACCTGGTGTCATGTATTCCCTTATTCTCTTCCATGCTAATATTAGGATGGTTCTGTCCCCAAATATGCTCAAAGACAAGTCCGGGAGCTCTTTACTTTTACACTCTCCGAAGACGCTTATTAGAGTGCACTTCTATGTTCCAACCTTGATCCACAGCCCAGAAGCCCCGTTTTAACAAGCACACCAGGTGAGCCATGCCGCTTCACCAAGGCAGGATGACTGGTGTGTTGCTTTCTCATTTTCTCTGCACTCTGCCCAGATCCTCGGATACAGCAATGCTCACCATGAATTCTGTTGAATGAATGACTACTGACTTTCCACATGACGAGCTGACAGATGAATGAGGGAGAGAATGGAGAAATGAGTGAATTGCAAGAACTTCTTGTCTTTTAACTAATACTGAGGCTTTCAAGCTTTTGGAACTACTATTTCAGTTGAGGTTCAGTTTTCTTTGAAATGATCTTTTTCAAGGCAGCCAAGATTGTATGGCTGGATGTTAATTTCAGGTGCGTGGGTTACTTACAAGAAGATTAACCCAAGGCTAGTTTTTCTTTTTTTCCTACTTCCAATGTTGATGCTATTTATTCCCAAGATATTACCTACATGAGAACCAGAGGATGGGGGATGTTGGATCTAAGCGGCAAAATCACACCAGGCAACAGGTTTATTAAAAGAGGGTTAGGGTGGGTGAGGGTGCGGCACAGAGGCTGCCTCTGGGAAGAGGAAGCCAAGAAGGAAAGCAGCAGTGGTGGAGGAGAGTGGCCTTTTATCAGGGCTATGGTGCATGTGCAGGAGGGGCCAATGGGAATGTCTCACCTCTGAGCAGCTGGTTGATGATGCACTCTGTTGTTGCCAGGGCCCTCGGGGTGACCATGGAGGTGCCCGATTGCCAATAAGTATTTGTGTGTGTGTGTGTGTGTGTGTGTGTGTGTGTGTGTGTGTGTGTGAGCTTTAATTCAGGATATTCAAAAAATATCCAGACCCTCACTATGCAATTAGAATAAGACTCTTCTACAAAAATAAATAGATTGAAAAACAAAACATGTGAATGATTAGAAGTTATGGTAATAGCCTTATGAGTGCTCGATCTCCTTCTCCTCCTCTTCTTCTCCCGCTGCCTCTCCCTCTCTCCATCTCTCCCTTCCTCTCTGCCTCCCTCCCTTTGTTGTCAAAGGAAAGAATTCTGTTTAAGGTCACACTTTAAGCACATGTCTTATTCATATTTAGCAAAGCACAAGATGCATTCAGAAGTGACACAGGAGTGGGCTGCCTAGATGCTCAGAAAGGGACAACCCAGTGGATTTTTAAGTTTTTTAATGAGTATTTACAGTCTGAATGGCATAGTCATGGGACTGGGTAAACGTTTTACTTTCTAAATTATGGTGAACGGAATTTCTCTTTTAGAGAACTTCTTCCTGTGCTTCTCTAGGAAATCCCACAGGAAGGGGTCCACAGTGGGAACAGTAGATGATAACATCAGGCCTTCTGAGGTTGCAGATTGCTCCTGCTAGTGCTTGTGCATATGTGATAATGGGGTGCAGGAGGGGGAAATGGTAAAAAAAAAATCTGTCAACAGTGTCAATGGAACTTCATCATAAAGGGCTATTCTGCCAAGAGGCAGACAGAGCTACCACAGATCCGCCATTTTTGTTTGGTTCCCTGTTGCTTAGCTCCTGTCTGAGCTGCTTTTCTTAGTCACTGTTGTAGTACTGTGATGAAACATCATGGCCAAGGCAACTTTTAGAAAAAGGCCTTTAAGTGGGGGCTGCTAAGAGTTTGTCTATGACCATCATGCTTGAGATCTTGGTGGCAGGTGGGAAGGTACGGCAACGAAAGCAGTAGCTGAGAGCTCAGATCCTATTTGCAAGATGCAGGCTGGAGTAGGGGTGAGAAGACTGGGACCAGCCTGGGCTTTTGAAACTTCAAAGCTCACCCCAGTGACACACTTCCTCCAATAAGGCTATATCTACTCCTACAATGCCACACCTTCTAATCTTTCCCCAGTGGTTCCACTAAATTCCTCGAGGACCAGGCATTCAAACATATGTGCCTGTAGGAACCATCTTTACTTAAACCACCATACTGATAAAGGTCCCTGGCTGGTGTCGTGGGTGTCCATTGAGGCATTTTTGTTTCCCCAGGAGTAAAGCATTCTTTTTAAAATTGAGGTTTTTATCATGAAAGCTGGGGTCAGTATTTTACAACAGCTTTAATGATGGACAAAAAGGAAACAGGATTTAAGCTGTCTGTAGGACTCCCTTCTCTCAAGTCCACCATTTATTTCCATCCTTTTTACCTGTGAATGAGATGTTTGGGATTTTCCATGTCAATGCATTCCTTCATTATTTTCTGTGTATAATGAAAATGATTGGTAGTACTTGACATGGAGTGGTTCTGGTTGGAGAATCCAAGAGCATCCTCAGAAGAGGTTTGTTAGCTAAATGCACAGAGTCTTTCTTGATCTAGAATTCCCACCTAGTTCTCTAAATGATTAATCAGACTGTCTGTGCATGGGGGCAGGGGATCCATACTTAATTTTGTGGTTTTATGCAACAGTAGCGGTATTTCTTTTTCTTCATTGATGAAAATCTTCTTGTTGAAAGGCAACATCTATCTGCTAAAAGGTAACAGTGACTTTTCCTTGTGTCTTGACAAACAGATACAGGACACAAGAGGTCAGGACTGCCTTTTCTAATTTGGTACTCTATCCTGAGTATGTGGTGCTAAGTCTCTTTTTACTGATGGAGATGAATGGAACCTGAAGTTAAACACATGAGATTCAGCAACTGATGAGCATGAGTTCCCAGGGGCTAGTTCCCCAAGTCTTCAGGTGCCTTCCTAGAGAAGAAGGTGGCAGAATTATCCATACTGCCACAACACAGAAAGACCAATAAAAATAGGAGTTACCATTTTTCCTATGTCACCATAGAACATCATACATGCATATTCATGTTTTATTAAATTAAACCAAACAAGGAGTTTAAAGCAGAGAGTTCTGGCAGGCTCATATGAAAGCCCACAGTCCTCTGCCCTATTCCTTCACAGCCTATCTCCGTGCAATCACTCTTTTCAGTTATAATTGCTCATTCTTTTTGTTTTGTTTTTGTTATCCTTGATGCTTGAACAATATAATTTTTTTTATTAATTGTTGAATTGTTCATTTTTTCCTTGTTTTGCTAGTTACCACCAACATCTACTCTAGAATCCTGATCCCTCCCACCCATCACGGAGCATATTTGTTGAAATAATGACTGACAGTTCAATATTGTGCCAACTATTCTGTAAATGTGTGTTCTTTATTTTGCAAGCATTTTCTAGCTAAGGATTAACAATTGCCTTGTGTTTTTAAGTGTGTGTGTATATGTTTGGGTTGAGGTGTGTGTGTGTGTGTGTGTGTGTGTGTGTGTGTGTGTAACCATGCTTGTGGGGGCCTGAAGAAGCCATATGAAGACAATACATTCCCTAGAGCTGGTGTTATTGGTTGCTATGAACCACCTGATATGGATACTAGTAATAGAAGCCCTGTCATCTGCAAGAGTGACAAGGCTCTTAACCGCAGAGCCATCTCTCCAACCCAAATGTGCTCTTTTTCCTATGTACTCAGAGCAGTTTTATGTCTCCAGATTTTTCTAGAGTTCTCAGCTACTTGAAAAATCCCTTTCTTTCCAAATCTCTGAAATAGCTGTCTCTTCATGTCTGAATACCTCAACTTGTCTCTTGGCCTCAGGCAGGTGAATTGGTTGTGCTCTAGTCTCACTGCATATTGTGATCTGAGGAGCTTGGTGACCAAGCAATGTAGCCAAAATGACAAGCGTAAGATTCAGTATGAGGCCCTGTCTCAGGGAAGAGAAGATGCAAAGCTGTAGAGAATTGCACCCAAAGTCAAGCTCCGGCCTCAGAGGTTAATCTATCATTATCTTACCTGATTTGGCTCCTTAACTTTCTTCTCTTCTTCTAAAGCTTTGGGATCCCCATTGTCATCTGTTGGCCATTGGTGTTCAAATCACCTGGGAGTTTGTTAGAACTGAAGCCCCACCTGTATCCCTCTGAATGATAATTTCCATTTTATCAAGATCCTTGAGGGTAACTTTTACACTTAAAAAAATCAATAGCAGAGATCAAACTTAGAAATCATTTTCCCTCAGAATCTTGAAGATGGTTCTAGTGTCCAACATCCCAGGCAGATGAAAACCATCAGTCATCATTTTCAAAGACCTTTGATGTTAGCTTTGTTTCTGTATAGCACAATTACCTATATCCAATCTTATCTTAATTTACCTTACTATTATAATAATCTGTTTTCTTTTTTTTTAAATTTTCTTTTTTTAAATTTACATGTCATATTTCCCAGTTTCCCCTCCAAAAAAAAAAACAAGAACAAACTCCTGTTCCCTCCCCCTTCCCCCTGCTCGCCACCCCACCCTCTCCTGCTTACTGGCCCTGGCATTACCCTACACTGGAGCACAGAACCTTCACAGGGCCAAGGGCCTTTCCTCCCATTGATGACCTACTTGGCCATCCTTTACTATACACATGCTGCCAGAGCAATCAGTCCTACCATGTGTATTCCTTGGTTGGTGGTTGAGTCCCTGGGAGCTCTGAGGGTACTAGTTAGTTCATATTGTTGTTTGTCCTAAGGAGCTGCAAACCCTTCAGCTCCTTCGGTCCTTTCTCTAGCTCTTTCATTTGGGGACCCTGTACTCAGTTCAATGAATGGCTGTGAGCCTCTACTTCTGTATTGGTAGGTACTGTGAGAGCCTCTCTGGAGATAGCTATATTGGGCTGGATTGTCCTTCCTTTAGTCTCTGCTCCGTAGTTAGTCTCTGCAACTCCTTCCGTGGGTATATTGTTCCCCCTTTTTAAGAAGGAATGAAATGTCCACCTTTTGGTCTTTCTTCTTCTTGAGTTTCTTGTGGTTTGTGGATTGTACTTTGTGCATTCCGAACTTCTGGGCTAATAACCACTTATCAGAGAATGCATACCATGTGTGTTCTTTTGTGTTTCCGTTACCTCACTCAGGATGATATCCTCCAGATCCATCCATTTCCCTAAGAATTTCATAAATTCATTGTTTTTAATAGCTGAGTAGTACTCCATTGTGTAGATGTACAACAATTTCTGTAGCCATTCCTATGTTGAGGGACATCTGGATTGTTTCCAGTTTCTGACTATTATAAATAAGATTGCTATGTACATGGTGGAGCATGTGTCCTTATTACATGTTGAAGCATCTTCTGGGTATATATGCCCAGGAGTGGTATAGCTGGGTCCTCTGGTAAAACTATGCCCAATTTGTGGAGGAACTGCCAAATTGATTTCCAGAGTGGTTGTACCAGCTTGCAATCCCACTAGCAATGAAGGACTGTTCGTCTTTCTCCATAACCTCTCCAGCATCTGCTGTCACCTGAGTTTTTTTCCTAGCCATTCTGACTGGTGTGAGGTGGAATTCAGGGTTGTTTTGGTTTGCATTTCCTTGATGACTAAGGATGTTGAACATTTCTTTAGGTGCTTCTCAGCCATTCGGTATTCTTCAGTTGAGAATTCTCTGTTTAACTCTGTACCCGATTTCAAAGAAAACACAAAATGCAAAATGATCCTAACTCAAGACATCCAGGAAATCCAGGACACAATGGGAACATGAAACCTAAGGATAATAGGTATAGAAGAGAGTGAAGATCTCCAACTTAAAGGGCCAGTAAATATCTTCAACAAAATTATAGAAGAAAACTTCCCTAACCTAAAGAAAGAGATGCCCATGAACATGCACGAAGCCTATAGAGCTCCAAACAGACTGGACCAGAAAAAAATTCCTCCTACCACATAATAATAAAAACAACAAATGCACAAAACAAAGAAAGAATACTAAAAGCAGTAAGGGAAAAGGTCAAGTAACATATTAAGGCAGGCCTATCAGAATTATACCAGACTTCTTACCAGAAACTATGAAAGCTAGAAGATCCTGGGCAGATGTCATACAGACCCTAAGAGAACACAAATGCCAGCCCAGACTACTATACCCAGCAAAACTCTCAATGACCATAGATGGAGAAACCAAAGTATCCCATGACAAAACCAAATTCACACAATGTATTTCCACAAATCCAGTCCTTCAAAGGGTAATAAATGGAAAACTCCAATGCAAGGAGGGGAACTACATCTCTTAAAAAAGCAAAAATGTAATCTTCCAACAAAACTAAAAGAAGATAGCCACATGAACGGAATTTGAACTTTAACAACAAAAATAACAGGAAGAAAAAAAAATAACAGGAAGCAACAATTACTTTTCCTTAGTATCTATTAATATCAATGGACTAAACTCCCCAATAAAAAGACATAGACTATCAGATTGTGTACATAAGCAGGACCCAACATTTTGTTGCATACAGGAAACCCACCTCAGGGTCAAAGACAGACACTACCTCAGAATAAAAGGCTGGAAAACAATTCTCCGAGCCAATGGTCCCAAGAAAAAAGCTGGAGTAGCCATTGTAATATCGAATAAAGTTGACTTTCACCCTAAAGTGATCAAAAATATAAGGAGGGACACTTCATACTCATCAAAGGTATGATCTACCAAGATGAACTCTCAATTCTGAACCTCTATGCTCCAAATGCAAGGGCATCTACATTCATAAAAGAAACTTTACTAAAGCTTAAAGCACACATTGCACTCCACACAATAATAGTGGGAGATTTCAACACCCCACTCTCTGCAATGGACAGATCATGGAAACAGAAACTAAACAAGGACACAGTGAGACTAACAGAAGTCATGAAACAGATGGATTTAATGGATATCTATAGAACTTTTTATCCTAAAACAAAAGCATATACCTTCTTCTCAGCACCTCATGATACCTTCCCCAAATGTGACCATATAATTGGTCACAAATCAGGCCTCCACAGATACAAGAAGACTGAAATAATTCCTGTATCCTATCAGATAGTCTGTTTTCTAATACTGTACCAAAACACCTAAAATATTTGACTAAAAAGAGGAAAGTCTTTGACTCATGGTTTTGGAAGTCTCAGTCTTTGTTTTCTTGGTCACCTTTGTTTTCATGCTGATGGTGAGATGCTCCATTATGGCAGAAACATGAATCATATGTAGCTGTTCACCTATGTCAGCCAAGAATGGGAAGAGAGAGAAAGTGGGACATTTCACCAAGTCGTCTTCAAAGGCAGAGGCTCAATGATATAACTCCCCCACTATATCCTATCTCCTAAAGATCCCGCCCTTTCATATTTTTACCATGGTGAGAGTAATAGTTTGATGATTATCAATCTCACAGAATCTTGAGTCACTCTGGAGGCAAACTCTGAACTTCTATGTAAGGGATTATAAAGGTCAGATTAATGAAGGTAGAGAGACCCCCACTTAAATGTGAGCCAGACTATTCCCTAGGCTAGAATTCTGAATTATATAGAAAGAAGAGAGCTATCTCAGAACTGGCGTTCACCACTTTCTGCTTCTTGGTTGTGGAGATAATTATGATGAGCTATGCACTTTCCTGTTCCTGTCCCCACCATGAGTGTACTCTGGAACTATGAACCAAAATAAATCTTTTCTTCCTCATTGTTGCTGTAAGATATTTTGTTGAAACAGTGAAGCTAGTAACTAATACATTAATGACCAAGCCTCATTTTACCCACAATCCTTGGGAAAGAAGACATCTTAGCAATGCCTCTTTCTTCCTTTTTTTTTTCCTTTGCATTATTTTACTTCCTCAGAGATTTTCCAACTTTATTTTCAAAGTCTATAATTATTACTTTATTTAGGTTATATTTAATTTACAACCCCTGTTCCTTGTTTATGTTATTTTATGCCTCTGGCCTCTTCACCTTTCCTTCTTTCTACTTGTACTTCATATCCATTGGCAGTACTTCATGAAAGTCCCTGTAACCACAGTTCTCCAGGGAAACCAGGAATGAGAAGCATGAAGTATTGTCATTTCAATATCCAAGATAAAATCCTATTCTTCTATCCAGAAAGCTTGAAATTGGGAGTAATTTCTGTGATACCTGTTAGGCAAGACCATAGCAAGATCCTACAAACAGGACCAGAGGTAGCTATAATCTAAATGACCTTACAGACAGAGGCTTCCCAAGCTTGCACAATCTGGACCAGAAAGTGGCTAATAGTGCAGTTAACCTCTACATTATCTGTCTTACCAAGGCCAGTCCATACCCTTCCTTAGGCCCCTATGCTAATACAGGTAGCCATTCTCTAGACCCCACCATCTTAGAGGAAATGATATGTACTCTGTATCAAGTTTCCATATAATTATGCTTCCTTGAGCATGAGGATTTATATTACAGCAGAATTTTTTTGTCCCAAATTATATTGTGTTTAAATTTGTTGAGAATACTTTGTTGGATTTCCAGAAGTCTTGATCCAGTTTGACCAAGCCAATCTGAACCCACCTCTTGGTGTTTTGTTTCCCTTCTGTGAATGTCTGCAGGGTCCCCTTAGTTATCTGCCTATTCTCCAGAAACTTTAGTCATAATATTTTAGGGTTTGTTCTTGCATGCATCTGTATTATTGTTTTTCTCAAGTTTCTTTTAAAATCTTTAAAAAAAATCTTCCAATCAGTGGTTTTCTCAAAAGATCTGGAATCTGACAATCAATACTTTTAATATTAAAGTCTGTTTGCATTAAACATAAAGGTCCCAAGGGCTGACTGGAAAGTCTGTGTAGGTATGTGCACATTCTTGAGTTCTGGGTAGCACTGAAAAGCAATGAAGTAATGAGTTGTTCTTTTTATTAAGGCAGGAGAGGGAGTGTCATATCATTGTGTAGAGGAAGAGCTTTGCCCAGGGCTATTCTGCAGAGTGTCCTAAATCTTTATATGAGATATATGGATTAGGTAGAAAGATATATGCCTGGCAGAATTCTGGAACCAAGATGAAGGAAGGTCTGGAGGTCATTTCTGCAGATATTTTTCAATTAATCTCAACTTTGAGGTTTCAAATGTCATTCGTAATATTTTCTGTATTGATGCCCATAACAGGCCACTCTACTCTATTTATCCAGAGAATAATCATCCCTGCATTGGAGTGGGCTGGGCTTCAGGAGAGTTAGCCCACTGCTCAGCACTTGGGCAGGTGACTGATGGGATTCTGAATCCCTTTTAGTTACTCTGGGACTTTAAACTCCAGAGTTTGAGGTCAACCTAGCTCTTTACTTCTGCTCTTGTGACATCTGGTATGTGCTGTTGTTGGGCCAGGTTCAGGGTAGGCTGCAGAAATGCTACTTGTTTTTGCCTTTCCCCTTTCTAAGAGCTGAGCTGTTGTAAGCTTTTTTTGCTTGGGACTGGGCTCAAACTAGTTAGTTAATATGTTCTGTTTTCAAAACCAGACAGCTGTGACTTTCCCTACTATAAGAGTTACTCTTTTAGAATCCTTTGGGAATCATTTTTAGTAGGTTTTGGAGAGAAAAAAAGATAAATGCATATGGTTAGCTTTCTGTATATTAAGCCTTACAGTCAGTTGGAATAGGATCTTTATTAGTATCTATTATTCATTCATACATTTAGAAATGATGTTACTGAATAGTTCTTTCTAAATACAGGAAAGCTCCCTGATACAGAACTGTGGAATTTTTTGCTTGCTTGTTTATTTTTAAAGTGCAAGCCCTCAAGTACAGACAAAATTAAAGGAGGTCCCTTTATACTTCTTTAGTATGAAAACTACTAGTTAATATGACTTTATAAGAGAGGTGGCCTCTCTCTGATGGTGAGGATAGGACTCCTGTCAGGTTAATGAAAATGTGTTAAAAACAGATTGTCCAGAAAGCAACAATAGTATAGAAAGCAGGAGTAATGGTATTAACACTGTTGTCATTAAAAAAAAATTATACTTATTCCCAACTAAGGTTGTTAGACTTAACACACAAAATGCCCATGCCCAATACTACTTGGAACTTAAATCAACAAGCTCATTGTTTATCTTAAATGAATTTAATCGAGTAGCTGCTACTTTTCTCTGTCAACTTGATTATAGAACCCCTCTAGTCCCCAGTGCCCATTGACACTGTCTGTCTTTTTCAGACACCCTAGAGACTTTTCCCTGCAAGAGGTGACCCAGAACCATTCATCAGGTCTCAAGCACCCCTTTATGTGAAATCAAAATGGATGGATTGTCTCTGTGTGGGGTGGAAAACCTATTCCCTACTACACCCAGTCTGCTTCCCATATGGAATCTAACGGTTCTTGGAAGTTTGGATACGAAGATGTATACTCTTGGTATGTTCTGGGCCCATTCAATCAAGGCAATAGCCAAGAAAAAACCTCCACCCATCAAGAAACTCCTCTGGGGTGCACAGCATTTTCAAGAATTTTTTAATAACTCATTCTTTAGATATTAACCATCGGCTAAGAAAGGGCTAAGGTACTAAAGGAAACTTTTCATACAAAGGACAAAGATCAAAACAAAAATATTAAAAAGGGAAATTGAAAGGGAGAGAGGCAATGAAAGGATCAGAGGAATCTTAAGAAATGTGCTGTCTTCATGGGTATGAGACTCAATTTATTGATCCTTAGAATATGAAGGTGATGAGGTAGAAAAAAAATTCCATAAGTGCTTAGAAATTAAAAGTATGAGAACAGATATAAAGAATTCATCTCATTCTTGTGAGAATTAAATCTAAAAAGATATCCTGAAGAGTACAAAATAAAGTTATGAAAAATATGAGAAATTATTTTTTAAAAAAAATCACTCCCCCCAGTGAAGTGGGTTGGATGAGAGAAATAATAAAAGAAATGAATAAATAAAAATTCCTGGAATTAAGGAAGTCAAATTTCTTGACAAAATGGATACAATGAATACCAGGGATAAGGCCTACAATAGAAAGCAAAAATACCCTAAACAGATAAAACCAAAGAACCACGTTATGACAGTTCAAACGATGTGTTGTTTTTCTATGCATGCATGGGTGTATGCTACATAGGTTCAGGTACCTCTGGGAGCTACAAGGGGCTTTGCAAACCGCAGATTGGAATTTCCTGAAATGGGCACTAGGAGCTAGACTCAGCCTTCTGGAAGAGCAGCAAGCTTTCTTAATGGTTGAGGCACCTCTTCAACAACTCTGGAAAACAATCTCTATTACCTTAATACATGTAAGAAGACTCAGCTTGAAAGTGGGTAACATGACTCCCTGGTTAGGGAGCCTTGTGTGTATGTATAGAGTAGAGGAAACTAGTTGAACACAAGCACACATATACATATTCTCTCTTTGTACTTGTCTGTGGGTGGAAACAGCTACTTCAAGATCTTGCCATTGGGCCTTCTCTGAGTGATAGAATGCATGGAATGTGGAATTACGGGCTAAAATAAGCCCCTTTCTCCCCTAAGTTGGTTTGTTTGTTTGTTTTTGTTTTTGTTTTTGGTTTGTTTTGTTCTGTTTTGTTTTTTGGTCAGGGTATATTTTCATAGTAACAGAAAAACAACAGGACAGGACACATATCTAAGCATGAGTTTTAAAATATTTGCATAAAGGGCTCTGGTAGGTTCTAAATAGAAACAAACAAACAAATGAACAAAGAAGCAAACAATAAATGAAGAAAAAACCCAAGAAGTTATTACATTAGAAGACACATGAACATACATCAGTCCTTTTCCAGTGCCAAGGAAAGAGTGTTCGCAACCTAGAATCGTCCCATTTATTTATGTGTGTGGTGTGTGTGTATGTGAGCACATGTGTGCAAGCATTCTTTCCTGTGTGTGCACACGTGGAAGCCAGAGTTTGACTCTGGGTACAATTCTCTACAGCTCCGCATCGCATCTTATCCTTCCTGAGACAGGGCCTCACACTGAATCTTAAGCTTTTAATTTTGGCTGCATTGCTTGGCCACGAAGCTCCTCAGATATGTGTCTCTGCCCACCCTTGTAGCCCTATGGTTCTAGCTGCAGGACACCACACTCAGCTTCTGGGTGGGTGTTGGAGTCTTTGGACTCAGATCCTGATGTTTGTGCTTTGCCTGCTGAGCCATCTCCTCAGCCTTCAACCTAGAATTTTCTACAGCTGACTTATAAAGTAAGAATGAGGTGAAATTGCATGTTTAGATGTGTGGCTACACATTAATCTACCTGCTGGTCATGGTTTGCAAGGAGTTACTGAAAAGAATAAAACATTAAATCACAAGTAACATGAAATGACGCCCAAAGAACTCAGATGAAGAACACTCCCCTTTGATGCTCCACAAGCTGGAAAGATAGATGCAAAGTGTGCTTGGCAAATACTAGACTCAACCCAGGAAGAGAAAAGTCTCCCAGATGAATATCCTCAAAGGCAGAATTTATGATGGTGAGAAGGGGTTTATACTGCAAAGTGTTTAGATGCAAATAAATGTTAGGGCCCCAGGGAACAAAGGGAGGAGTGGGAGAGGGAGCAGGTTTATTTAGTTATCAACATCAGGGGTAATAAAAGAAAGGCTCTAACCGGGGTGTGGTGACACACAGCTGTCATTTTCAGCATTGAGGAGACTGAGAAAAGAGGAGTGTATTAGGGAACAGACTAGCATGCACCCCACCTCAGAACACAAACAACCAAACAAGGCTCAGGGAAGGAAATACAAATACTCATTTCCAAAAGGGAAGTTAAATGAAACATCCATCTTGGGGCTCAAAAGTACATAAAATTTACCAATTGTTTTAAAATGTTTTTAAGAAATAATTTGATACTTGGGAGGCAGAGGCAGGCAGATTTCTGAGTTCGAGGCCAGCCTGGTCTACAGGGTGAGTTCCAGGACAGCCAAGGCTATACAGAGAAATCCTGCCTTGAAAAACCAAAAAAGCAAAGCAAACAAACAAATAAAGAAATAATTTGTTTTTGTTTTACATATAAGAGCTTTTAGTCTGCATATGTGTACCATGTGTGTTTCTGGTATCTGCAGAAGCCAGAGAGAATGTCAGATCCCTCAGAATTGGAGTTACAAATGGTGGTGAGCACCCACATGTACTGGGAATTAAATCCAGTCCTCTGCAAGAGTAGAAAGTGCTCTTAACCTCCTCATTTACTGAGCTGTCTTTGAAGCCCAACAACTATATTTTTAACTTAAAACAAGAATTGTTAAAGCAAATGTCATGAGAATAGGGGCTTTCAGAGTTTCCAAGAGTCTTTGTTGGCACATATGTGTTTAAAGAGCAACAAGAAAACACAATTCCCTTGTTGTAAACTACAAAGCAATAGAATCTCTAAAAAAAAAAAAATTAAGCATTTTCTTAAATGCTTAGAAGATGGATGGTTAAGGGTTTTGTGCATATTTTAAAACTAGTACTTGAAAACATTTCTAAATGATAAAAAATAGTATTTGTGCTGGAGAAGTATAGGATAGGGAGTCCCTTTTTAAATTATACTCTCTACTGGTAACAATTTGACATTTCATCTTTGTTTATGAAAAAATACACAGCATGCACACACACACACATTTGACAAATGGGGTACAAATATTTACACCCCTGTACTTCAATTTAATTTTTTCCCACACCCAGAATATTACTGAGGTATACCCAATTTTTTGCTAATCTAAATTATTTCTCTAAACACCCACAGCACCAGTAGCCCTCAGTGTCTTTTTTTCTGTCTTTTATATGGCTAGCCAGTTAGACCTTCCATCCAACAAGACACAAATCTCACTTCCCATTTCTCTCTTGTCTCGAACAGCAAGGCAACACTGCTAAAACTGCCACTGTACTTTTCCATCTTTCTGATCCCACTGTTCTTATTTTTATACAAAGATCTTCCTGATGTTCAATAGGCGAAAATAATCAAAAAGGTATACATGCATTAAGATAAATGATCAGATATCTCCATTCACCTCAAAAGGGTAGTTATGGGTAATGTAGTGAAACACTATTCATGTGTTCAAGACTAAGTACATCCAGACCTTCAAGCCCGTTACAGAAGCTCAGATAGTAAAAAACCATTAAAAAATGTCTTGGACATGCTCTGCTTTCAGTGACCAACCTCAACTATCAGATTCATACACCTGGCCACATATTCAAACTTATTTTAAAACAACACTGATTTTTAAAAAGCTTCTTAGTAGAATAATGTTATGAGTGGATATGGCTGGCATCTATAAAAATATCAGGAGGTGAGTTAAATCAAAAGATGTACAAAATACTGGAGTTTTAGAAGTGTGAGGACTCTATTGGTTCTTGAGTATGTTAAAAGCCTTGAAAGAAATGTCATGTTGCACAGCAGAAATGAACGCTATGGCACATGTTATGTTAAGAAGTAAAAATGTATTACATTGCTCTTTAGTAAGTTTAAAATAAACCTGTAGATGGCTGATCTACAATGAATTACTAGTGAAAATCAGAGATTGGTGCTAAGAAACTCTAATGACTTTAGTAATAACAATAAAAGTAATAATCCTTATTGAGGGCAATTCACTATTTTTGGTATTTTATAATATTTGTTTAATCCTAGAATAACACACAATCTAATTATGAATCTATAGTTGACATCTGAGAAAAAAAGTCTATTACAAGTTAATGATGAGTAATAGATTTTGACCTGTTCCAGGAAATAAATTCCAAAACAGTTTGTCTTCCTGTAATTGCTGGCTCAGGGGCAAATGAGAATTCAGGATTGTGAGACCATAGTCTCAATGTGTTTATCAGGCTGGAAACTAAAAATCACACATGAAGACCTCAATAAGACTAGACCCAGCTTCCATGTGCCAAGCCCATATGTCACTTTACCTGTGACAGACTAAGTAGATAATGGCTCAAGCTCTTCTTTCAGTTTTGGGAGGAGGAGCTATGTAGTACATGCTGGCCTCAAACTTGTGATCCTCCTGCCTCTGCATATTGAAGTGGTAAGACTATGGGTGAATGCCACTGCACTCATCAAAAAATTTCACCTTCGTTCCTAAAGGAATCAGATTTGAAGAGAAAACTCAAGGTCAACCGGAGTATGGTGGGCAAAAGACTCTGAATGAGAATACTTGGGAATGTGGTTTTATTGTATATTAATAATATACTTAAATAAGTACCGTTCAAAGGAAAATATCTCAAAACATGATACCCTTGGCTATGAGTGCATCAAAACTTCTGATGATAATCCCAATTCTTTATTCCACCATGCCCCCTGCCCCTACCCCTATGTACACCTTCTTTCATTCATTTGGGAAGATGGGAAGAAGGGTATATAGCTTTTTTTTTTTTGGCTTTTTTGAGACCAACCTGGCTTTTTACCCATGATTACCTATTAGTGTTTAACTATTTGTACACTACATGATCACTTCAAAGTGGCTGCAGATGTATAGCTGCGATCCATGGATGTATTGTATTTGTTGTGTCACTAAATTGTAGTAAAACATTACTGTTAACCAAAAGGTCAAAACTATGTGAAAAGTTACACTCAGGAAAGTGTCACAGGTATTTTTCTTCTCTCCCCTCTCCTTCCTGTCCCCCACTCCATGCTGCTCATGGGTATCCAGTTTATTATAGTTTGGATTTTGAATGGCACAAGAACTTAGGTGATGAAAAATTGGTCCCCAGCTTATGGCCCTTTGGGGAGATGGTGGGACTTGAAGGTCTAGTCTGATGAAGTAGCCTTCGAGGTTGTGACTTTGAAGGTACCTTGGGACCCATCTTTAAGTTTTCTTTGCTACTTCCTGGCCGCCATGAAGTGATCTGGTTTACTTTACTAAATCCTCCATGATGCTCTGCCTTACATCAGACCCATCATGACAAAATGAAGGCTCACAGGCCAAATTTTGGAAACAATGTGCCAAAACAATTCTGTCCTTTAAGCTGATTTTCTTGGGTGTATCATCAGAGCTGTGAAAGATAAAACTAGCTATTCTCCCATGTATGCATTCATCATTAGTGTTTATTTCTCCAAAAATATGCACATGTTATCTTTAACAATATATTATTCTATCTTTATAAAGAATGCCCTTATTCTTTTCTAAACTTACAAATGATTCACAAGCTACACGAATGCTAGTCTACTCAAGTTTCTATGCCTGAGTATTTAAGTGGTATCTAATTATTTTGTAGTTTAAAAAAACCACAACACTTCAATAGATAAATTTGAGTGTATTGTACAATACAATGCTATGAATTGTGAAATATGGCTATTTATTAGAAAACAATAAAGACATTTTTATTGCCTTAGGTATAAAGAAATACTGTCCCCAGCAGATTATGATGATGATGATAATGATGATTGTGGTGATATTTGTGTATCTAGTTTAGACAGCCTTGTCAGAGAGTCAAACAATCAAATTAGGATGCCAAATCTTTTTTATTCTAATATATGAGATGTAATATCCTATATACTTAAAATTTGTAGGTTTTAAATTCTAAATTTCCCTAAATATTTTTCATATTGTTAAAGTACATGTGTTATACTCAAAGTTTTCATGCATTTTATTAGTTTTTGAGAATTTCATACATATTGTTATTATATTCACACCTACCCTTGTCCTAACTCCTCCTATAACTTAAGACAAATCCCTTCATCAACTTCATGTCCTATTTTGAAAAATAACCCATAGCATATAATTTATGTTTCTCACAAACTTCTGGGTACTCTTAATTAAAACTCACTCTCCCTTCTTTGGAAGCCATCACCAATCTACAATCACTCAGTGGTGAGCTCTCACCATTTCTCTTTCCATGCTACAATGGTAATTAGCTTGATCTTCTTTGGGTCTTGTGCAGACCACCATGATTGTTGAGTTGAGTTGAGTGAGTGCAGTGGTCCAGTCTGGCCTAGAAGAAACTGTTCCCCCCTCCTCCTTCTTTCCTGACCTGTAGCTTTAACAGTTTTCCAAACTTCTTCCCTGACATTGGCTCTTACAGTCTTTACCTTTTTGTCTGATCTCTGGCTCTAACAGTCTTTTCCTCTTCTTCCCTGACACTGGCTCTAAGAGTCTTTCACTCTTTTGCCCTGACCCCTGGCTCTAACATTCTTTCACCTTTCTTCCATAGTCTCTGTACACTCATGTTCTTTAAATAAGTTGCTAATGTATTTTGGCCATACTTACATGGAGTTATTTTTAATTTTATAGTATCTGTATATACTAGTGATTCAGGCTTTGTGTATCCAATACATGTGACAAAACTATTGGCATTTTCTGATTGCTTACTACAAATTTTTAAACTATTTTAGGATATTATAGATTTTGTCTTTTAGTCATTCTCATATTTTTCATAGTTTCTACACAGCTTTATCTTATAATGAATTAAATCATAGACTCACTTATTTGTATATATTTTATATATAATACATTTCCACTTTATCACTTGCAGTTGTGAGAGGTGTATATATTTTTATCATCATTCTAATGCATCTGTTGCTGTTCCAATATCATTTCCTTTAGAGTCTGTTCAGCAACTCGGGCACTAGTATTGTCATGTGTTAGAATTTTATGTAGTGATGTTTGCTGCTAGGTTCTTGTTCTATTTGTTTGTTGTGCTCATATTTCGGGAGCCAATAGCACATGTCTCTATTGCAGTGATGTTCATTTTCTTCCCAGCCCACATTTCTTATGTTCTTGTATTAACATGATTTTTCATGCCTCCTTTCATTTGTGCTTTATTAACTATTTGACTATCTCCTTAGAAACTCACTATTACAATTAGATTTACATTAAGTTTATAAATGACTTAGAAAGAAGGAACATCTTGATGATGAATTGTGTTATCAAAAAAAAATAGTTGCCCTTCTATTTATTCAGGTAAAGAATATGGAATGCTTTATGTCTGTTCAGATTGAGGTTTTTTCCTTAAACAACATTAGAAGAACTGTGTATTTCAAGGAATTATGTTTCATCCACATTATCAATGTTTTCATAATACATCTTTATAATTTTAACATGAATGAGATCTGCAGTGATGTCTTCTCTCATTCCTGATGTTAGTGTCTTGTATTTTCTCTGTTTCATTTCTAGTCTAGTTAAAAGTTTACCTTCTCAATTTATTTCTATCTTTATAAAGAATAAGCTTTAGTTTTCATAGATTTTTCTCTATTGATTTCACATTTACAATTTTATTAATTTAATTTATCTTTTAATATTGTGTGTCTTATGTTCACTTAAGAATCCATTTTTTGTTTGCATTATCTGAAGTTATAAAGTTAAAACACCATCTTAAGATTTCTATTTTTGGGGTTAGAACCCAGCCACAAAACCTAGAACCTACAGTTTGTCTTGGGAGTAGGGTGTGCTAGGTCCCAAGGCTAGCACAATTATCATCAAAGAGACCAGAGAGACTTCATCCAGGAACTGAAGGGAGCAGATTCAGAGTACCCCAACCAAACAGTTGAACTTGAGGAGTCCTGCAAAGAAGAGTAGAGAAGGATCAGAGAAGCTGGAGGGGTCAGGGACACATCAGAAAACCATGGGCCACAGAGTCAACTGACCAGATCTCATGGAAACTTGTACAGATCAGGGAGCATGTAAGGTCTGGCCTAGGTCCTCTGCAGGCAAGTCATGGCTGAGTAGCTTAGTGTCCTTGCAGAGATCCTAACAGTGCTAGTTGGAACTGCCCTTGTCACTTTTGCTTATTTGTATTTCACTTAGCCTCCTACGAGGCTAGCGTTGATGTGTTGGTATGTACCTGGTCTTACTGTAGCTTATTATACTGTGTTTGGTTGATGTTCCAGAGAGACTGGCTCTTCTCTTAGGGGAGAAGAAGGGAAGTGGATCTAGGGGAGAGGGTAGGCAAAAGATAGGGGAGAAACTAGTGGGAAGAAAGGGGGTGGGGGACACTGTCATATATGAGAGAAGAATCAAAAAAATTTTTTAAAAACTGAAAAAACCCTCTATTTCTATATATGTACATTTGATCCTACAAGTTTCCCTGAAGGTACTGCTTTTGATGCAGTAAATTTGTTAACTGGCATCTTCATTTAGTTCAATATGTTCTTCAACTCCTGGTGAAATTTCTGGATTGGCCAACCTCTTGCTTGGATGTACATTGCTTGGTTTTTATTCTACCATCATTTTGATATTTATTTCTACTGTACCTAGTGGTCTGAAAGCAAATATTTTGTGGTTTCTGTTCTTTTCTATTTGTTTAGGTTTGTTCTGTGGCTCAGAATATGATCCCATTTGGATGAGCATTCTATGTGATCCTAACTAGGGTTTGTGCTCTGTTGTTCATGGATAGTAGATGTCAGTGATATCCAGTTGATTGATAGTCCTTTGTATTTGCCCATATCCTTGCTGATTTCTTCCCTGCTACATATGCCTAATTATGGCAGATGACTGTGATGTTCTCTAGTTCCAATGATATAGTCATCTAATTCAACTTAAGGTTTTGTTAGTTTGTTGACTTACACATTTGAATATTCTCATGTTATTTCCATACGCATTAGTGACCTTTATTGTCTTCTTAGAGTATTGATTCCTTTGTTAATCTCTTCAATAACACTGTTTATTTCCATCTTGCTTCTCTGAATTCTGACAATTGATCTTGATCTGAATAATAAATACTAATAACAGTAATAAAACTACTCATCTTCCCGTTTTATTACCATTTGGTTGACAATGTATTCCATATTCCTATAATGCATATGTCTTTATATTTATAATGAGAGTCCTGAATTTAATGTAAACAACACATATTTGAGACATTCCTCTCTTTTTAAAAAATTATATGTCCCTGTGTGGTTATTTGTATAGGATGCCCTCAGAAGCCAGAGATTTTAGATTCTCTAAAGTTGAAGTTATAGCCAGTTTTGAGCCTCCTAATTTTACTGTTGGAACTGAAATAGGATCCAACAGAAGAACATCAAATGCTCTTAATTACTAAACTTTTCTTCAAAACTCCATTTGCTCTTAAGAACAGTCATTTTATAGTTTGCAATATAAATTACGAATAAGTCCAAGACTACGTTCAGATAATACTGTAGCCCATCATAACAATCTTATAATCATGGTTTTCAAATTTTTTCTTATGTCATTTCTGACATCTCGTTTACTTATATATAACCATATTTAAGCATAAATAAGCAAAGCACATAGGTGTATATGGAGATAGAGTTATATGTACACATACATATGTGAATGCACATTCATTCATTCATAATCTAGTGGGTTGCTGATATTAATAGTATAAACAGAAAGTTATTTATTAGCTAGATTAAAAACAAAAAGAAATTTAGGGCTGCAAAGCTGTTTCGGTGGTTAATAACAGTTTTGTAGAGGACTCAGTTTCAGTTTCCAGCAGCTGTAGGACACTTGACAACCCTCTATAATTCCAGTTTCAGAAGATGCAATTTGGGCTTCTGCAGACACCAGGCACACACATGGTGTACATATGAGCATGCAGAAAAGGAATTATATGCTTATTAATAATATAAATTCATCATTTTTAAAAAGAACAAGAAAAAGTAAAGAATTATTTTACCTTTTTTATTCTTTATCATAAATTTTTTCCTTCTAAATATTGCATTGAGTTTCTAGTAAACATCATTTCTTACTATATGAAAAACTCCTTTGGCATTGGTTGCAGCTCAGGTGTACTTAAAGTCCACTAATTTGTGTCTGAGAAATTCTATCAGTGTTTATCTAAAAAAATAAAAAATAAAAAAAATAAAAAGCTCTTATTTTTTCTTAAGGATAGGGAGTTCCAGGTTGGCCTTTTCCTTCTCTTGGTACTTAAAGACTTAATTCTAATTTCTTCTACATTTGTTCCATTACAGGTTAGGGGTTAGTTGCTCTTGTTAACCCTGCCCCATGTCTTTGATTTTATATATTTTACATAAGGTGTTCTGTAGTGTTTGGTGTCATTTTCCATGTTTGTTATTTCCCTGTGTCTACTGAATCTGTAGTCTGAGGCCTGAAAATTACCTCAGACAAATTTTCAATCACCGTTCACTCTCCTTCTCTCTTTCTTTCTGATTTTGTCATAATATATACTATGTCATTTATAGTTTCATGATGATTCTTGGATATTCTTCTCTATTTCCTTTTCTCTGGCCATATTTTCATTGCTTCTCAGTCTTAATTCTGTCTATTGAGATAGTCTCAAGCTCAGGGTTTTTTTTGTTTTGTTTTTGTTTTTGTTTTTTTTCATTTGAGCTTGTGTTTGGTCTATTATGATCCCATCAATGTTTCATTTTTTTACAGTAGGCTTTTAAAAACTCTTTAACATTACTTTTTTTCACCCTTTCTTCCAATTTTTATCCTACTGCTTAAATTATCCATCTGTCAGTGCGTGCATTTTACTTCTTATATGAAGACACTTAGTATAATGGTCATACAGTATTTTAAGAATTCTTGGCATGAAAATGTTAACTTTCCTGTCATATACTACTCTGGGTTTGATGCTTGTTCTACATTTTCATCCACTCTTCGAGTAGTTTCTGTAGTTATGCAGTTGTTGAAAAGTGGTTGTGATGTATTTGGTGAGAAGAGTAATCCTAACTAGACCACTGGTAAGGTGGTAAGATGTAGGGGATAGGGAGCATCTGTAGCCTTTACTTGAGTCTGTCTTCTGCTGAGTCTGTACTCTTGGGCTACAAGCTTCAAGAACACTTTTCAGCCCACTTTGCCATAAGTGGATGACTAAAAAGAATCAGAGTTAGAGAATCAGTTAGGAACTGATTTTGGGTTCTGGCTATAAAGTTCCCCCTCATGGGAGATCTTGCTAGAAGCAGAGAAAGCTTTGATGTATTTCAGAAGGACTCTTTAACCTGTTTCCTAGCTTCAGCACTGAAGAAAATATACCGCAGGTTTTACCTAAGTCAAACTTTGTGGACACAAAACTTAGTGAACACTGTATTCTCTCTAGTGGCTAATTGTCTCCTTGAGATTCTAGTTCTCAAATTTGCCCATACTGAATTCACATGATCTATCCATTTTAATTCAGATTTCTCTGCCAGTTACTCGTTCCTACAGTACATCTCTCAGGTGCACTTTTGCTCCAGAAAGTTATAGTCAACTCTGACTGCTGATTTCTCTCCTCTTTTGGAATATCAGTTTGAGTGATGGAGACAAACAAAGCATAGGATACTTTTGTAGTTGTTTAACTTTTCACTTGTTAAGGTGGAAAATAAACTTCTACATGCCAGACTAGAAACAAGAACAAAATGAATTTTTAAATTTTCTCTCTGTTTTCCCAGCTATTCTGCATACAATTAATTTCATTTGTTTTGTTTTGTTACTGTTCCAAGGTCTTTTGGGGATAGACTGCTTTTCCCAATGATATATTCCAGTATAATTTAAAAGATGTTACACATTGTATGTGAAGAGGAAAACAAGCACCTTTCTAATCTTGCTACTGTCTAGCTTCTTTCAGAGAGCAAAGCCTAGTGATGCATGCTTTAATATCAGCACTTGGGAGGTGGAGGCCCTCTCTTAATAATAATAATAATAATAATAATAATAATAATAATAATAATAATAATAACATAATAGTAATACTTCCTATCTACTCTCTACCCCTTTACTTTTACCTTAAATATTGTCACTATGACTTCAAGGACTATTTGTTAGTTCTTTCCCTTTTTATTTCTGAGTGCAATAAAAAGGAATGTATTTGTGACTTAGAATGTGGCATCTCTAGTTCTCAAACAAATTAGCATACTCTTTACGTCCAATTCTATGAATAACTTAAATATGTGCATTTACATGTGTGTGCACATGTGCTCACTCATGAACATGTGAGTGCTCATGTGTACTTGCATGTGTGTGTGCATGAGTTAACCTAAACTGTCAATGTGATAAGATCTAAAGTTTCCTGGGAGAGGGGGCCTCCGGGCATGTCTGAGGTAGATTGGCTTGATTAGATCAAATGAGGTGGGAAGCCTGATTCCTTGGCATCATTCACTAAGTTGGGACCCTGGATTATATAAAAAAGGAGAAAGTGAATTGTGGGCAAGAAGTCATCATTTTTACATGTTGATTCTAGGTGAAATGTAACTTACAGCCTTAAGCTTCTACTGTTGTGACTTTCCCGCCATGATTGACTCTAACCTTGAACTCTGAGCCAAATAAACCCTCCCTTCCTCAAGTTTACTTCCGGTCAGGTATCTTGTCACAACAATAGGAAAAGTAGCTGACAATCTACTGCTAGATGTGAAGTCTTGAGCCAACTCCTATCCATCCTGCCGTTCAATGCATTGTGCCAACTGCTCCTTCAAGCCATGTTCTTCATATACACAAGCTTCATGGTTTAACAAGGAGCTCCTTTGTCACTTAGTACTCACTTCTCCATTGAATGACTATCTACCATGAATTCTCTGTCCTCTACACGAATCACATATACTTTCATTGCTGCCCTTTGTTGATTGTATGAAATTCAGAAAGATGTTTAGCAATGCTCAAGGTACAGAGGCTACTACTATGCTCACAGATAATAACTAATCGAACTCTTTTTTACTAAACAGAATTAAATAACATGTCTTTCATAATGAAAACTTCGAAATAAAAATTATAAGATAGGGTAAAATTTGAAGTATTTCTCAAAAATAACTTAATAATCTCATACAGCATGATACAAAAACTTGCCTATTTGACTTGGTTAAGATGATATAGACCCTAGAGTTTCATTAGAAATAAAGAAATGTATTCTTTAGATGAAAAAGAATCTGATGGGCAAGTGATGAAGGAGAGGTTGCATGCTTGTGTCTTACTAGGATGATCTAGGAATTCAGGAACAGTGTTACAACAAAACTGTGATGTGTGATTATCAACTTGTGATAAGAAATGTACTCTAGTTCAACATTAAGATTGCTAAGGACTGACAGCCATGTACTGTGTTACTTATGAGTATGAGCTCATTAAGCAGACTGCTTGGGTATAAACAGTGGCTGTGTGTGATCTTTGGAAAATTATTTATTGCCTCATTGCTTCCGTGCTCCCATTTTAAAATTGTGATTATCAACTTCAAATGGACTGTTGTATATCTTCAGTGAGTTAATACCCAAAAGTATCTATGACATATTGAATGTAAATGAACAGTAGCTCATTATTCATGACTGGAAATAAAAAAGTATGAAAAAATCCATATCAACTTTATATTTTCAGGGAGAACGGTAGTCTTTGAAGAATTTGGTAAAGTCTAGGGGAGGAACTGATTTATGGAAGAAAATAATTCATTTTTGGAAGTGAAAAACTAGCTATGACTTTCTTGAACATTTCTGCATCCTGTTCAATCTCTGTCCCTGTGGAAAATTCTTCTGTGGGGATTTTCTCCATAAACAGTGTGGCTTCCTTTCTTATTCAGTGACATGCTGGTTCTGACACTGAAGTGGCTTCCAGGACTTGGATATCAGTCCCTACCAATCAGCTCATCTTCCAAAACCTTCTGAATTTTACATGTTTCCTTCCAGAGTCTGTATTCAGCTGCCCTTCTTTTTTATTCACCTTTATCCTTGCCATATCTCAGCATCTGGGAATTCACTTTGCACTTGAACTAAACCACAAATGTCAGCTTCACAAATTTCAAGAGTCACACAATGTGCCCAGGGTAAATGTGACTTTTTTTTTCATGGTACATAGATTTCCTAAGGTTCAAAATTTGAGATTAAAAAAAAAATGTTTGTCTGGGAATACACCTTAACAGCAGAACACATGAGTACAATTAAAATATTTTAAGATTATGGCAAATGAGTCAAACATAACATTTTGCATTCTCAATTTGTTCCTGATATATAAGCATGTACTATGCACTTATTTTCTTACTAACTCTACTCTGTAGTTAAATATATATTGATTGCATAGAAAACAGTGATGGCTATCAAGGGCTTTTGGAATCATAGTGGTACACATAAGCAAATCAAGAATCCCAATTGGTAATGATGAATGTTGCATATAAAACCAGGAATGAGGTAGGCTACATTGTCTACCAGGCTAAGGTTAACAGGGAGAAGTCTTCCTGGAGTGGCTGATGTTGGAATCAGATGAGCATGGTGATGTTCTACCTAGACAATCTAACATTTGCAAAGCAATATTGCTTGAAGATTAAGTTGTTCTCTATGTAGAAGGGAGAGAGAACCAACAGAGCCAGTTTGACAGTCAGAATGAGTTTCATGTTTTCCTAACAAAAAGGGAAGTCACTAAAGGGTGTTATTAGAGCAGGATAGGAATAGTGACTTTTCTGAAAGGCTCTCTTTCCTTAAAATTGTTCATTAATATATTTCAACTTTATATATTAATATGAATCAATATACTCAGTATGATAATTCTCACATACATGCAATATGCACTGATTAAAAAGTCAACCAACCGATCTATTCAACATCTCCTGCACCTTATGAAGGGTGAATGCTAGCATACTTTCAAATCAATACTATTTTTTAGTTTCCCATTATGAAAGAATATATGGTACTGGCCTTTCTGTTTCTGTCTTATTTCACTATACATACTGCCCTCCCATTCTGTATGTTTTACTCCAAATGTCAGAACTTAGAACTTCCTATTACTGAACACAAATACCTATCCATGTACATAGAAATAAAAAAAATTTTAATGTAACATCCTATGATAGATCTAATACGCTGTGGTTGGTAATTTTGGTTGTTAACTTGTCATACCTGGTGAAAAGGAATCTTGATTGAGGAATTTCTTACATCATATTGCTCTGTGGGTGTGTATGTGTATGACATTTTCTTAATTATTGATTGATGGGTAAGGGCCCAGCCCACCCTGGGTGGAGCCACCCCTGGCCGCTCTAAGAAAGATAACTCAGTGGAAGTCTGGGATGAGCCAGTAATCAGCATTCCTGTGTGGTCTCGGCTTTATTTCCTCCCTCCTCAAGTCCTTGATGTGGCTTCCCTGAATGATGAACTATAAACTGTAAAATGAAACAAATGCTTTCTTCCCTGAGTTGTTTCATGTAGTATTTTATCACAGCAATAGAAATGAAACTAGAACTGATGCCCCTAAGACAATTCCATATCATAACTATTTTAAATACTGCAACAGTAAACATGGACACACATTTCTCTTTTTGCTATGTTAATTTTTTATCTTTGGATAAATGTACTCAGGAGTAGGACAGCTGTATTATTAATAAGTGATCTATTATTTTAGATCACTTAATTTTTGAAAAACCTTTATCCTACTCTCTACAAACAATATGCTAATTTAGATGCCTTTTAACAGTGGATAAATTTTGCCATAATTTGTTACTTTTTGCAAAGTTAATCATAAGAATTCGAGGGGCAGTGAGTTGGCTTTTCTGGTAAAGGTGCTAGCCCCTGAGCCTGACAATATGAGTTTAATCCTGGGGAGCAACATGGTACAATATGAGAATCAACTCCTAAAGGTTGTCTTCTGACCTCCCACATTCGTACTCTGAAAAAGAAACATGCACACACACACGCACACACACACACACACACACACACACACAATTGTATCTCATTGTGGTTTTGATATATATTTTCTCAGTCATTAATGATGTTAAACTTTTTTCATGTATTTGCTATAAAAACAATTTTTCTGTATAGGATAAAAGCACAGGAAACAAACAACAGAAAATTTGGGAAAGGGAACCGGTTCATATCAGGTGTTTGCACAGGAAAGTAAACAATGAACAGTTACAACCAACAAAATGGGAGAAATTATTCAAATACATGACACAGACTATAAAATATATTCTATAATATTCAGGCTATAAAAATAACTCGAAAATACTTTTTAAAAATCTAAGAGGCAAGAAAGATGACTCATTTGGTAAAGTACTTGGGTTTGGATCGTCAGTGCTTACAGGTGGCATGTACCTATACAGCTGGAGATGGGGAGAAAGAAGGATTCCTGGGAATCGCTGGACAGCAGCCAAGTTAGCCAAATTGGTTTGGAGACCTCTAGATCCAGTGAGAGACCTTGCCTCAAAAATATGGTGGCCATAATAAAAGAAGATCCCTGCCTTGAGCTTCTGGCCTCTTAACCTGTGCACACACAGACACATAGGTACACATACACATGGACAGGTAAAATACATATTCCCTCCCACACACTTACAATGATATGAATAGATATAGAAGAAAAGCAAATTGTCAGCAAGCAGAACGATTCCTTTCTAGCAAACCTATGAAGTGGATATTGCCATGTTCCCATGATTCCCAGCATTCTTGAGCACTTGAACACTCAATCAGTGATACCAAAACAGTGATGAGTTCTTACCTCTGCACTGACAGATCAACAGGCAGGTTGGGAGTGAATTGCCCAAATAACTTTGCCAACATAAGTCACCAGTTAGCCTGATATCTGATCTATATCCCAGATAGCAGAGAATGGAGAGTCTCTTAATTTAGTTTCCAAAATTCTTCATGTAAGTGAAAACTATCAAAAGCTTCCTCAACATAGTTGGTTTCAAAAACTGATATGAATTCAGCATTGAAGCTAGATAATAGTCAAGTTTTTCTTTGTCGGATACAATTGTGTTAGTCTATATTGTCTCTTGCTAATAATGACAGCAAACCAATGATGACCTCCTGTTTTATTGATGTTGCCATATCTTTTGTGGAGATGAAGGTGTGACACATGATAAAATACTAGAGGAAACATAAAGGAGATGCAGTGAATGCCCACAGACTACACTCATATGCACTTGGACTCTGAGCACAGTTATGAACAGCTTTGATTCCTTATACTAAACTGGACTGAAATGTTATAACAATGTGGATCTCAGAGTGTAGATCAATTCAGGTCCAATGCCATGAATTTTGACATTTTCAGGAAGTTCTTCTTCTTCTCTGAGCCTATGCTCAGCAGACATTAATCCCAGGCATGAGAATAAATGGCAACTTCCATTTCAGAAGATTCCCTAACTTCCAGATCTTCCCTATATTCCTACCACAGAGTCAGGAATATCAAACCCTAGAAAGTGGAGATCCACCCCTTTTCACCTTCTCAGCTTCCTCAGTGGAGCTATTAGTTGGATGCTTCAAAGGCATCTGCACAATCTCAAACTGTTGTAACCTCCAGCCAGGAAATTTCTTGGGGTGAAAATAAATACACTGTTTGTATATTGATATCCCAATGGGTTTCTGCCATCAGAGGAATACAGGGCAAATAGTTTTCCTGCAGGAATGATGCTTTAGGGAAAGAGTGGTACCTACAAACACATGCCTTCCTCTGTATTTTGCAAGTCAACACACAGGGTTTTCTCTAGAGGCCATGGGATTCAAAGAATGTGTACCCTGTGCATTTAGGTGTCAAGTGGTATTTTTCATGCTACAAGAATTGTACTTGCTTATGTAACAGCCTCAAAACTGTCTTCCTACAACCCAGACTGAACAAACGAGGAAGATATGAGCCATCAAGCTAAAGCTAGTATGCTTTACTGAAGAGATGCACAACATGATCTTACTGTTGGAAGACATCAAGGATGTGTCCCCAGGTGGCATGCTGAGTGTTTCTCTGCTCTTATAGAGAACTTGAGTTCAGATGACAAATCATATAGAGGTTGGATATCTCAGTGCACACGAAGAAACTAGAAAACACAGATTATCCCACTGGACAAACCCCTAAACTCTTTTTCTAAGCAGGATTCCTCTCATTTCATTGTCTCTATTTTAAGATAAGGCTTTCCTATGGATTTCAGTAAAGAATGAATGTGTGTATTGTTTCATGTCACCTTCGTGTCATCCCTGAATCCCAATTGAAAACTTGAATTCTGCTTCAGGAGAGATATTGGGATTTTTTTTAGGCTACATTTTACTCCCATCTCTGCAAAAGGACTGTGTTCCCATGGTGATGAGGACTCATCAGGACATGGCTCCAGGGGCAAGCATAGTCCCACTGCTCACCACAGGGATAGATAGGATAAGAGATAACAGCAGTTGCTCTTCAAATACAGATAAATCAAAGATTAGCCAGGATAACAAGCTAGGAATTTTCACAAAATATAAGCCTAAGAGATTGTTTAAAATTATTATCCTCTTGACTGCCAAAGGTGCTCTCACATAGCAGGAATTATCCAGTGCTATTAGGCTCCTCCAAGGATCTGCAGGCCATATGGGTTGGTGGCAACTTGAATACATTACTGAGTTGCTAATATTAAGCTTTTGTGAGCAGGAAAACTCTTCATTCTCTATTAAGCCAACTTGCATAAAGCAAGAGTTAGAAATGCACCAATTTAAGTGTAGCAAGTATTCCCTACCTGTGGTAATCACAAGTTCAGCAGTCTGTTTGGATGAAGCCTACATTAAAAGTCCTACATTATGTCCTCATATATGCCCTTTAAGATCTCATCTTTCCACATGGTGATAAATGTATTCATGGGTCATTATGTCCATCTATCCAACTGCCTGCTTATATTCTAGGCACAATACTGGGCATATGGGATGTAAGATGAATGTGCTAGATTCTAGCCCTAGGAACTACAAGCTCTGAGCAAAGAATGAAGACAAGTATAATTGCAGTTTGGCCTGTGTACTCAACAGGGTTTTACATTAGTATGTCCACAATTTGGGGTATAATCTCCCTTCTTTGAGTATTGGAGACCATCAAATGAGAGAGATGGAATTTAAGGTGGACTTGGGTCTAGAACATAGTGGTCCTTGGTAGTTTCTCTGAAATCTCTGATTCATATGAGAAGACTAAAAAACAGAGAGTGGAGAGTGAATTTAATACACCTGTGAGAACCTAGACTCTGGTACTGAGGCAAAGATCCCTCCTTTCCCAGTGTCTCCATGAACTAGAAAAGGACCAGACTCATGTGGGCCTATTTCTAGAAACTGTCCAATACACAACTGTTGTCTGAGAACGACCTGGTTCTTTATCATATTCAGAATGTCAACTCCTTTTCTATGATGTGTGTGGTAGTGTTAGATACTTGAAATCCTTACATGCAGGGGATAGAGACAGCAAAGGCAAGGGTTCCATGACATCCTTAGCTTCTAGTGAATTTGAGGTCAGCTTGGGCTACTTGTGATCCTGTCATAGACAAATATTCGAACAAACACATGAAACTTATAAAGCTTCTAAAGCAATTCTTTCCTAGGAGAACACATAAATTTATCACATGCCAGCACATATACAAAAATTTTCAGAGTTCTAGAAACATGTGAGAGGTCTCTGAGAGATAGTTATATTAAGGAATTTTAATTTAAACAGGCACTTTATACTTCATACCATTGAACACTCTCAAATGAATGGGTAAACCATGATACTGAAGCTGGTCTCTACTCAAAGCATCATTTCCTATCTATGTAATCTTTCCTCATTTTGCTAACCCACAATTAACTCATGTTTATGATGGGAATATTAATGCCATTCCTCAGACTTTGTTTTTAATATTGAAGAAAATATTCAAAGACTATCTCACAGATTGTCTGGCATGATCGTTCCTTAGTTTTTATTATCATATTATCATCATAATCAGAGTAAGTATTATATTGCATTATGACAGCAGTACAATTATGCTTCAGAAATTCATGCAACAAATTATGGTGACCAAATGCAACATCTATTTGAATTCTGAGATGTGTTTATCTAGACTCCTGTCTGCCCTCAGGATGATTAATAACAATGTTGCCATTAGACTCTAAACTGAGTGGAAGTATAGCTTCTATATATTCTGTACCATGTTCAACAAATGTTTACTATAATCATAATACTGCTTGGGATTGCTACAGTTCTTTTATAGTCTCTAAGTACTTTATAGATATTAGTTCATTAATTCTTCCAATCCTATGGAGTCTAGAAAGGTAGGAAACACTAAGAGCATCTACTTTGCCTGTTGCTTAAGCACATCCCTCATTTATTGAGCCCTCAATCCTGGCTCCTCTTTTCCCCACCAAGCATAGCAGAGTTTAACCACTTCCTGCCAGAGGAGGGCTGTCTATAAACACTATCATACTACTTCCTCATTCACCTTTTATGCTTTTTTCTTTTTCCTCCTCTTCCTCTTCTCCCCTCCTCCTCCTCTTCTTCCCTTTCTCCTCCTCCTTCTTCTTCTTTTCATTTTTCTTTTTTTTCTTCTTCTCCATCAGAACTTGCAGTCTTTGCTTCCCTTTAATAAATCTAGTCTCTAAATCAGGATGGATCCTTGACAAATCCAGTCAAAAAACCAAAAAGTATTTTGTTGCATCTCAGAACCCAGTGTATTGTTTGTTAGTATGTCTGTGTGGTGGTGAGACAAATGGGTCCGTGAACAATTTAATATGTTTGTATAATGTCACAGAGCTGCATCTGGGCTGTGAATCCAATTATGTCTTCCTATCAACTCATGAATAAAGCTACGTATAAATACCCAACTGTCTGCTTCTCATGGTATTCCCAGAAGGCTGTATGTTGGTCTTGAAAAAAATATATATATACATACATACATATGGCTTCAGTATTGAGACTCTTTCAGTGAAGGTCCTGGACTCTGCTTTCTACTTGCTCTTCCTCTCCCCTCCCAAACCAGCTCCTGAGCGGGGCTGAGAGAGGACTCAGAACTGACATTCACAGCCAGAGACTTGTAGGAAGCACTCAGCAGGAATTATTCTAAGCCAAATTGGGGGCCGGAGACACTTAGCATCTAATAATGCAATACTTGCTGCAGTCAGTAATCAGGGTCCCTCCATGAACTCTGCTTCAGCTCTTGACTCCCAATTCCTGTCTTGAGTTCCTACCCTGCCTAAGGCTTATGATACACTCTCAGCCTAAGCTTAAATAAACTTGTTCTTACCCTCTCTTACATTAAAGAGTGCTTACTGCTCTTGTTGAGGATCTACTGAGTTCAGTTCCCAGTGTCCAGGTTTAGAAGGTCAGTCATTTGTAACTTCAGCACTAGGGGTTCTGATGCAGTCTTGTGGTCTCTGCCACAAGTGGCAAGCACATAGATTCATAGACACCTAGATTTACTGACACCCACACCCACACACAAACACACAAAAATAAATATAAATCTTAAAACAGAAGCAAAAGCCACAGTGAACTTTCCATACCACTTCACTTCACCCTTAGTCATTTAAAATCCTGTTGCACATTGTCTTTGAAGGACTTTCCAAACTGTAAATTTACTAAATCTTCATTTGTACAATTCTGGTCCTTGAACCCTCAGTTACGAGTGCCCCTGTGTCAGAATAGCCACCTACAATCATGTCCTCAATCCTGGAGTCTGTGTGTGTTTCAGAGACTCACTATTCTTGCAGTCTAACTTCCTTTCATCTACTCTTTCATGGGCTGAACTTTCATCCTCCATTACATCTGTGGGCCACTCACATTTACCTATAATAATGATATTAAATGAAATAGAAGAAAACAAAAGTAAATTCAGTTTGAAAGGTGTACTACAATGGCAAAACACACACACACACACACACACACACACACACACACACACACACACTCCTTACATCACAGACTTCATTTACCTACTAGAAATTAAATAAGAAACCAAGTTTCAGAGACTTAAACGATGCCCAAAGCTACCTGACCATTAAATGGCAAGAAAAGAATTCAAATCTAATCTAAATTTGACCTAGATAAAAAACCCTTGTCTCCATTACCTCATTAATTTAGGTATGAAAATCATCTGTGCCCTAGAGCAAGATTTTCATATTTCCTTTTCAGTGCATCACCTGAGGATTGACAGGGAACTTAGACCTGACTGAGTGGAGAGACCCCAGGCTTTCTATGAGTAGGTGCTCCATTTAAGCCCTGGGAATTTGCCCATCAACAAAGTGAGGAGGAAGGCAGTGTTTCATTGATTTGCATTGCATGGGGAATCACCAGGAAGTGAAAGCTGACAATGTCAGTCCTGAGCTAAGAAAGAGAAGACATTATGAGAAAGACTTGCTTTGAGATGTACCCACACTTGGGAATTCTCTTTTGCCAGGAAGCACAGGGGCTGTGTGTTCTGTTCATCATCTTCATTGTCTCCCTTCACAGATGGAATGAATTACAGCAGGAAGACATAATACATCTTTCAGGTTGAGCATTTGCCTTGACTGTATTCTCATGTTTCTCCTAAAAGAATTTGAGGCTGATTAAATATGCAACTCTGTGAAATACCCCCAGTGCCTGGGAGGCTTGGGAGCTATTTGCTATTACTGTAAATATGGTTTTCTAATAATAATGTGAATCTTTATCTTAAGAGCTAGGAAAGTAGCAAACAAACAATCCACAAGACACAAAATATACAGAATAAAAGTTATAACTTTTCAAAAGTTCCTTAATAATAAATTATGTGAGTTCAGAGAATCCCAGTTCCTGCTCCTTTAGGAATATTCCAAACAACTATTTTATGAACTACAAATGTCATTTTCTCATGTACCTGCACAACACTACCTTTGGCTGCTTCTCCAATTCATAAGGTACCCATGTGTGTCTATTACAGAGTATGTGAAGAGGAATGTGATGTCACTCAAAGCAGCTTAATTGTGCCACTGTGTATCCTGGGCTTCATTCTCATCCTTACCACATCATCAGAAAGATGTGGTGTTTGGCAAATGAAGGCAATGGAGAAACAGAAAATAGATAGTTTGAGATATAATGCAAGGATATCTATGCTTTGGCTGTATATTCAACCTAACTCCAAAGGTTAGAGCTCTCTCTTAGTTACCTTATTGACTGAGCTACCACCCCAGCACATCCAGTCACTCTTCTTTAAATTACGTACTTTATTCTTCTGAATTTTGTTGTGTGAAAGAACCAGATCCAGTTATGGTCTGTGAGTATTGTAGTTACAAAGATACGGATATCAGAATGACAATCACAGAATCTTGCTTCTATGATATTAAATTCCTGCTTGGTTGTATATGACCTGAATGTGTCTTAACTAGAGGACAGAGCAACCCCATTTACCAAGCCAAAAAGTCCCTATGGTTTCCTGGAACCAGACCCATTAATTTCTAGTCTCCACATATACACTGATTTTTTCCCCCTCCAAACAGGTCCTGATGAATATCAGATGTGATGCTCACTTTCTTAATGTTAGTGTTAGGATATGTGGCTTTGGACATGTGATACTGGTAACACAGAACACTGACTTTTTCATTACCCTCTACAAGTACCCTAGCCTCTGGATTCATGGGCGTATTCTTTAGCTGGAAGATGTTTATGTCTCAGATTTTTAGCTAAGAACAAGGGTAGATGTAGTATGACCTCCTCTTACGCTCTTTAATCTTAATCATACTCTTGAGCAGTGTGTAGTTGTCAGAAATATAAGTACCAATCTTGTTTTAGGTCCAGGACCCCCATTCAGACAGGGATCTGGAATCATAAAGCCAATGATTCTCTAAATAGTGTATAAACTCTGAATCCTTTACACAAGTGTGATATGCTTAACACTAAAGTACCTTTCTTTGGGCATGGAGAAGACAAGAACAGTTGTATCTAACTCAGCCCAGCAGATCAAGAAACCAATCTAAAAAAGAAATGTGATTTTTTCCTAATACATTTTTACTCAAAGGCCTTGCACGTTCTTTTTGTATCACATAATGGAGAGAAGATGCTTAACATCTTTTCTGACAGAAAGAAAAGAAAGACCGAAATGGATGGCATAACTCCATAGGCTGTAGAGTGAATCAGTAGCATTGAAATCCTTTTGAATATCAAACCCCAGTATACATTGAGTTTTTACTCAGCTGTTGCCCAAAACGCTAGCCTTTATGTTAGGTAGCTGTTTAGAAATAGGTAAATTTCTTGTTTTGATTTTCCGACTCCTGAAAGTACCATAATGAATCTGGTACTTTCCAACTCTAAGGAGAGATAACCTATTTCCCTCTTCCAATCAGTTATTTTCAAACTATTAAAGGCCACTATCAGAATCAGTAGTTTTAACCCAGGGCACTCCACAGTTGGACCTAAACAGCAACACATCTGTGCTTTCCTGTAACAGAGGCTGTACATGGTTATAGCTGTCTGACACTCCTGGTTCCTGGTTTCCTAACAAGACAAAAGATGATTTTAAACTAACAACTCAGTGTCATTTTTACTGGCTTAAGGGAAACCACTCGGGTGCCTAGAACCTCAGAGCCCTAAGGTGAAGAGCCTTATTAAATGTTTGAATATCATATTGCTCTCTTGCAAAGGTAAACACATTTAAACCAGCAGGAGGAAATTCTATAGAAACTGAGCACAATGTTCCCAAACAGCTCCCATGAAGATGGCCCAAGACCATGACACCCAGAGAAGGTCTATCTAGTCACAGAAGGCTATATGACTCAGACAGACCAGGTATCTGAAGAAACAATGTAAAATTCAAGTGTATTTTTCTTTTTTTTTCTCTCTCTCTCTCTCTCTCTTATTTTTACCTAGATTGTTTTAACACTAACACTCAACCCTAATTACTTAATTTTTGCCATGACACAGCATCTAATTTAGACCAACTGAGTAAAACACTGACAGGCCATATATTTATCAAAGCATATTGTATCTCATTATGTTTAAATGGACCTATAAGTACATTGAGTACAGTAGAGCTAAGAGCACTTTTTATCTTTGTTATATATTCTGGTTGTATCGTACCCTATGCTCATGGCCAGTGCTTCATGTTTCTACTTACAAGAGATATGGAGAAAATATGAAAGCTTAGAAGAAACATTAAAAATTATTGATAAGGACAGAGGATGTTGTAGCTGAGTGGTAGAGTACTTGATTTTATAGGTAAGATTCTGGGTTCAGTCCCCAGTACTGCAAGAACAGCAGTAATAAAAAATAGACTGCAGAATGCATTTTTTAAGAAGAAAATAATGATGCCTGCATTTTAAAAAGAGATCTGATCCTTTTTATGAATTGGACAGCACAGCAAGAAAGCAACTGTCCACTAAGGGCAGGGCATTATAGTCTGAATCAGAATGGGAGATGTTGAAAGCAAGTGTTGAAGCTCATTCCATGTGAGCAGGCAATTTCTAACAACCAGAATTTACTGGTTCATTGTTCTGGAGTCTAGGACATCTCATATCAAGTTGCCAACACTTGTCTCTGGCCTTCTATCTGCCTTACCCTGTGGTGGAAGATGAGAGGACAAGAGGGAAATAAACTCACCCTTTTAAAGTGACACCCATCTTTCCTGTGGAGGGGGAAGCCATGGGGCTAAATCAGATCTTAAACATTTATTTCTTAGTACCTTTTCAATGTCACTTACATTTCAATATGGTTTTCAGAGGGCATAAATTCAAGCCATAGCTAAATGTCTGGTCAAACAAAGGTAAGAGACTACTGCCTGGCAGCATACGCCTTGTCTCAGCAATCAGTGCACTTTCTATCAGATGATAGTGTAGAAACACAGGGCTTAGTTCTTTGGGCTGGGTTCACCCTTGATCAGCAGAAACTCAGTGTGATTCCAAAAGCTATGCTTGATTATCTTTTAAAGTTCAGAAGAACAGGAGGTTGAAAATACACTCTTTCTTTTAATGCTTAGCATAAGTGCACCTTCTTAAAGAGCCTACCTAATCCCTTGACCTCTTTGAGATTTTGTATTCTTTCCTTAGAGTATATTAGGTTTGCTTATCAAATGTAAAAGCTTAACTCTCAAGAAAGAAGAATGTGTAAGTATAATTCTCAAGGAAGAAGAAGGTGAAGATGAAGGAGAAAGAAGGAGAAGGGGAAGGGGAAGAGGAAGGCTAGGAGGAAGAGAAGGAGGAGGAGGAGGAAGAAGAGGAGGAGGAGGAGAAGAAGAAGAAGAAGAGGAAGAAGAAGAAGAAGAAGAAGAAGAAGAAGAAGAAGAAGAAGAAGA
>JADRCD010144469.1:0-10912 GCA_019843815.1 Montemys delectorum
AGCTCAGTGGTAGAGCGCTTGCCTAGCAAGCGCAAGGCCCTGGGTTCGGTCCTCAGCTCTGGAAAAAAAAAAAAAAAAAGGATGTCTTGCCTGCATGTCTCTGTGTGCACTGTGTTCGTACCTGCTTCTCTGTAAGAGCAACAAATCGCTCTAGCCCCTTTAATACTAATTTTCATTGGACTGTTTAAAAGAATTTAGGGTTTAAAATAAGAAGAACCAATAGCACTGTTTCCCTGTGAGAAATATCGACTACTTTAAAAATAAAAAAGTACCCAAATTAGGATAGGGATATAGCCTGTTTGTCTGACCTCAATTTCACCAACTTATCAAAGCCTGCTTGAGACAATAACCGTTCCAAACTGTGACATGCTCAAGCTTCAGGTAGTGACAAAGTCAACTGCCCCCAAATGGTTATTACACATCAACAGATTTTAACATTCTGGAGCTTTTCTTAATCTTAAGCACATTAATTTTAATAAAACATTTAATTTTCAACAAGAGTTAGACTTATTTTCAAGTTACTTTTGTTAGCATCAGAGCATCCAAAGCCCGTGGCGATGCATGGGCGGGTCCACAGACTTGTTGCCAGGGCAACAGTCACTATATTCCCAGAATCCATTGGTTTCACCTCCCACCTTTACCTGTAGCCACTATGTCAGAACCCATATATACACTGGGAACATTCCTCCATCTCTTTCTCTCCCCCTCCTTTCCTTCCGTGTTACTGCCCCCCTCTCTCCCTCTCAATTAAATCTCTTACATGTGGAACTGTTCCCACCAAGAGTGTGGTATGTTCTGACCCGACCTGCCGTTCTAACACATCAACTTTTATTTTGAAAGTCTTGCTTATGTATGCATTTATTGTATTTTTGAGACAGTACCTCAAAAATTGCTGTCTTGAAATTGCTATGAAGTTGGATATGACCCTGAACATCTTATCTTCCACCTCCAGCTTACAGGTTCTGGGATTGTAGCATGTGTTATACAATGTGGTGGGTGGAACCCAGCATCTCCTGCATGCTAGGTAAGTCTCCTACCAACTGGACTATACCCCAACCACATAGTCTTGCTGTTCAAGAGTATAAAATAGTACAGCCACTCTAGAAAATAGTTTAATGAGTTTTTTTTTTTTTTTTTTTTTTTTTTTTGGTTTTTTGAGACAGGGTTTCTCTGTGTCACCTTGGCTGTCCTGGAACTCACTCTGTGGACCAGGCTGGCCTTGAACTCAGAAATCTGCCTGCCTCTGCCTCCCAAGTGCTGGGATTAAAGGCATGCGCCACCACCGCCCAGCAGTTTAATGAGTTTTATTTAGTTGTTTTAAAAGATTTTTTAATAATTATTTTAATTGCATATTGTATGTGTATATGTGTGTATATATGTGTATATGTGCACTTGTGTGTAAATGTGTGTGTGTACACGCATGTGAGTGCAGGTACCCATGGAATCCAGAGGAGGGTGTCAGATTCCTTGGAGCTGGGGTTAAAAGCAGCTATGAGCAGCCTAATATGAATCCTGGGAACTAAACTCAGGTTCTCTCCAAAAGTATTATGCATTTTTAACTGCTGAGCCATCTCTCCAGCCTCTTTTTTTTACACTAAAACTAAATGAGCAATGGCCATACAACACAGTAATTATAATCTAGACGTTTCTGTAGATCGATGAAACTTCTGTTTATACAAAATAGTTACAGGAATGTTCACTGAAGCTTATTTCAAAAAAAGTTAAAAGTTGGAAATGGCAGCAAAGTCTCCCAGGAGATGGTTAAACAGATCGTAGTACATTTGTAACTTATTTAAAAAGTGTATAGCAGCTCTCGCCTTCTTGCTCCTCCTCTGTGCTCTTGTTCTTTACCTTCTCTCTCCCCCGTTCCGTTCCCCCCTCTCCCTCCATGTGCTCATGGTCAGCCTCTACTCTACTCTCTCTGCCTTTATCTGTCTCTACTACCCTCTCAATTCCCCTCCCCATGCCCTGAATATTCTATTCTATAAAAAAAAGTATATAGTAGTGAACTAGCTATATACAATTGAGCTCTTTTCACAGGAATTATTCAGATTGTATAATTCATGTACAGAACCATCTTCTTTGCTTTAAATTTTTTGTTTTGTTTTGTTTTGTTTTGTTTTTGAGACAGGGTTTCTCTGTATATCCCTGGCTGTCCTGGAACTCACTCTGTAGACCAGGCTGGCCTTGAACTCAGAAATCCACCTGCCTCTGCCTCCCAAGTGCTGGGATTAAAGGCGTGTGCCACCACTGTCGGGCGCTTTAAAAATTTTAAACATTTAATCAGTGTGTGTGTGTGTGTGTGTGTGTGTGTGTGTGTGTGTTTCTAAGATTGAAATGTGTACTCAAGGTTGCTTTCTGTACCAAAGGATACTCCTATGCTCAAGGTTGCTTGCTTTCTGAAGGTTTTGGGTTGTTTTTTTGTTTGTTTGGTTCTTTTTTTGTTTTGTTTTTGTTTTTAAGCTAGAATCTTTTTCTCTTTCTTTATTTGTTTACTTTTTTAAAAAAATATTTATTTATTTTACGTATGTGGGTACGCAGTCTCTGTCTTCAGACACGCCAGAAGAGGGGGTCGGATCCCATTACAGATGGTTGTGAGCCACCATGTGGTTGTTGGGAATTGAACTCAGGACCTCTGGAAGAGCAGTCAGTGCTCTTAACTGTGGAGCCATCTCTCCAGCCCTGTTTATTTTATTTTATTCCTCATATAGATGGTTGTGGGAACTGACCTCTGAAAAGCAGCAGCCGTAAGGCTCATAACTGCTGAGCCGTCTCTCAAGTACAAGCTTTCTGACGTCTTTTGTGATAAGCTTTGCTTATCAGCAGTGCTGTTTTAAGTTAAGCAGTCACATACAAATGAGAGCTGAGGGCTGGAGAGGTGGCTCAGTGGTTAAGAGGACCAACTGCTTTTCTGAAGGTCCTGAGTTCAAATCCCAGCAATCACATGGTGGCTCACAACCATCCGTAGTCAGACCTGACTCCCTCTTCTGGAGAGTTTGAAGACAGCTACAGTGTAATTACATATAATAAATAAATAAATCTTTCAAAAAAAAAAAAAAAAGAAAAGAAAAAAGTGAGAGCTGAGCTATGAGTTCAGGGATATTGGTCCTTTGCTCATCAGCCTGGAATACTAGACCCTTCCCCCAGACCCTGCTCTACCACAGCCAGCCCATCTAGGGTGGAGTTTTCTGAGATTGGAGAAGTCTATTGTTCTGCTGCTTATGAAGTTTCCTACAAGGAGCCACCACCTACTGCGGGACTGAGTCTACCTGCCTGACAAGTTCCTGACCAGCAACAAGATGCTAATGAGGCGACGAGATCCTGGCGTTGAGGGGGATGGGTCCCCTTCCCTTTATATACTGAGACTTCTAAGTAAACATCGGACCTTGATCAGAAACTTTGTCTTGGTCTGGTTATTTCTCTTGCCGTCCCATCCGCCACTCCAAGACCCCAGCTTTCCTTGCAGAAACCCGGTTTTCGAAGCTGCAGGCAGCTACAGAATACACCCCTCCTGCCAGTAAGAAAACCCCACTCCCATGACTACCAGGCTATACAAGACTTAAGGGAAGTGAACAAAAGAACAGAAGATATTCACCCTACAGTCCCTATCTCGAGCAGTGGCCTGATGTTCCTCGCAGAGGAGTATGGCACACCTCCACTCAGGCACTCGTATACTGGATCCCGCCTCTCAGGAGTGATTAAGAGAGGACTCCACACACCGATTAGGTTTTGAATGCTTTATGTCAGTCTCCAACACAACTACACACAGCATACAATACGGTATCAGAGCAAAGATAATGAAGGCTATAACAATATAATAGCTTAACATTTCACCCTATTGCATATTGGGGTATACAACCCGATCAGTTGCCTCTGAGCGCCGGCGGTCCTGAGGGCTGTGATGACAGGAATGAGTCAGGTCGAAGGGCGACTCTGCAGCTCGGATGGTTCCAGTTTTGCTTGACTACGAAGTGATGCTTGACCTCGAAGTCTCCAGTGGTCAGTAGCCTCTGGTGGTTTCTGGTGAGTTGGTGTGGTTGTGGTCAGTGCGGCAGAGTCTTGAGTGCTCAGGAGGACCTTGTCAAGCGGCCATGGCTACTGAGAGGAGGGGAGGGTCCTTCGGCATCTGAGGCTTCCTCTTTTGAGCCCATTTTGCCGTAACGATTGACGTGTTGGGGTGATAACCATTCGTGTATGGTTATCAGGTCGGGTTGTTTTTAAGTCCAAATTTTTACTTCCTTTGGGATGTTTTTCTGCACAAATATTTACTTCACTAATACACGTCTGCATTCTTAAATAACACTCTGGGCAAACAACTTATTTTTCACAGCAAGTCTCACTGCACAAATATTTTGTTCTACCTATTACAAGATGGAATGGGTCTTGCTAAAGACCTGCTCCTTACGGTCCCCAACCCTTACTCACTGCTGGAGCTACTGTAAAAGACGTTAACGAGCAGGAGTTCGTCAGAGCTCTGGCAGCCTTCCTCAAAAAGTCCTGAAAGACCCCCGTAGGGAGACCCTCACTCAAGTCCCGGGAGAACGTGCACCCAAGGAAACACGAGAGACCATCTTGATGTAAACACACGAGGTAGTTTTAATATCGGAGCTCCGGATGGATCCATATAACACGCAGGAGACAGAGGGATTGACCCTGAGGCTCAGGGGTTCGGGGGTTTTTATAGGAAGGAGGTCTAGGGGAACAAAGGAATTAGCATAGCAATACACAATTGGCTACTTTTTAAAAAAAAAATAAATGTGGTATGTGGCAGGAAGAGTGGTCCAGGGCGGGTAATTCCCAGAAGCAGTGGGTGGTATAGTCCTGAGTCAACAGTTTTTCTGCTGGCCTCGAACCATATCTAAGGAACCAGATGGCCCATTATTCAGAGCCTGCCCAAGGACACGTCTTGCAGGCCCAGACTTGTTCCTCCTCCATATCTATGATTTTTATGCCTTCCTGACCTGCCAGCTCTTATGATAGTTAACATCTTGTTTGCTTATTCTTAGGCCTATGTGGCAGGCTTATGTTGTTATGAGGCTTATCCAACACAGGTCCCATGCTTTAGTTATTCCTTTTCATTTTACTCCTTCAGTCTGGGAAGCTGAAAGTCCCCGAATGGGTGGACACAGTCAAGCTGGCTAAACTTAAAGAGCTTGCCCCCTACGATGAGAACTGATTCTACGCACGAGCTGCTTCCACAGCATGGCACCTGTACCTCCGCGGTGGTGCAGGGGTTGGTTCCATGACCAAGATCTACGGAGGATGGCAGAGAAATGGTGTCAGGCCCAGCCACTTCAGCAGAGATTCTAAGAGTGTGGCCCGCCGGGTCTTCCAAGCCCTGGAGGGGCTGAAAATGATGGAAAAGGACCAAGATGGGGGATCGCAAGCCAACACCTCAGGGACAGACAGATCTGGACAGGATCGCTGGACAGGTGGCAACTGCCAACAAGAAGTATTAGAACAAAATATGCTGGGTTAATAAATTGCCTCATTCATTAAAAACAAGCAAGCAAGCAAACAAACAAACAAAAAAAAACCCCAGGATGTCTAACTGTATACTAGATCTTAAGGATGCCTTCTTTAGTGCCATCATTCACTGCCCAGGACATCAAAAGGGCACAGATAAGAGGGCAAGAGGAAACATACTAGTTGATAGGCTGCAAAACAGGCTGTGTTAGACTCCACAGCCAAAGCCATGGTAGTGCTGGTCCCTCCAGAGCTTCCCCAGACTCTGCATTACGCCTGGAAAATAAAAGAAATCAAACAAAATGTCAAGGACTTTATCAGAAAGAAGGATGGTTCCACTCAGTGGATGGTCATGTGATCCTTCCTTCAGACTTTGCTAGACAGCTTATACATCAGATTCATCAGAATACCCACCTGGGTCCCAGGAAACCCAAATAACTGCGAAGGAATGCCAAATATAAAATCTTTCACCTAGGACCCTTAGGAGATGAGCCAGTATTCTCCTGGCAGCCTTCAGATGAAAATATAAAACTCTCAGCTCCTTCTGCACCATGCTTGCCTGGATGTTGCCATGTTCTTGCTTTGGTGATAATGGACTGAACCTGTGAACCTGTAAGCCAACCCCAGTTAAATGTCCTTAGAAGAGTTGCCTTGGTCATGATATCTATTCACAGAAGTAAAACCCTAAGACACCCTTCAAGCAGTGACTGGAAAGGGGCTGTATGTGTCAGAAGAAGGGGGAAGACTAGATAGCTTCCCTCACCTTAAGCATCTTTGCGATCATACCCTTGTCATAGAAGGTAGCAACTCCTGCCTCATGACTTGGTTTGCATGTACCTGGGGCCATCCATGGATACTCCAAAACTCCAGCCTGTGTGTTCTGGTTACACTATTCCTTCAAGTTTACTACATTCCTGGCAGCGCCTATATGGAGACGGGGGGGGGGGGGGGAAACGGGACTTGGGGGGCCTTAGGAATCCTACTTTCAGTACTTGTGGGGTCAGGAATAGCTGCAGGAATCAGCACTGGTGCTACAGCCTTAGTCAAAACTGATCAGACTCTTCAGACCATAGCCACCTTATAGATTCAGATTTAGCTCACTTAGAAAAGTCTATCCACCACTTAGAACAGTCAGTGGACTCAATGGCTGAAGTAGTACTACAAAATAGAAGGGAATTAGATTTACGCTTTCTGGAGTGGAGAAGTTTCTGCCAGGCCCTGGGAGAGCAGTGTTGCTTTTATATCAACATCTTGGGCATCATCAGAAATATTAAAGGCAGGTTTATTGGGAAGCTGCTCTCAGGTGACTTCACTGGGCCCAAAGGCCAAGGCCAGGGAAGTCAACATGGGAAGAGGGGAAAGAGAAAGAGAAAATGTATGCCCACATACATAGAGAAGAGAGGAGAGAGGAGAGAAGGGGAGAGAGGTAGGGGTCGGGGTGAGAAGAGGCCATAAGACCAAAATGTCTAGATTATATAGGGAAGCCCAGCCTCTGGGCTGGAAAGATCAGGGTTGGGGGCAGGGTATGACAGATAGGGACTGAAGGATGCTAGGAGACCTTGGAGGCCAGGTCTGCTATGTAAAATATGCACCTCAGTCCCTTGTTCCGGGGTCTGAAACCAAACAGGGACAATCACTGTTTTAGGGAACTGAAGAACAAGTTGGCCAGCCATCTGGAAAGCTCCCCTAGAGTCTGGGATCTCAAACTTAGTTTCATCTTATGATCAAAAAGGAGTCTGAGAATAAAATGGCAGCACTTAGGATAAGTCTCATTTGATCCTGACACTGGTGCGTGCTCTAGCTGTCTTGCCAGGGGCTTGTTGTCATACTTCTCCACCATAATGGACTCCTCCTTCTGGAACTATAAAACCAAACTAATTTCTCTTTTCTTTAAATTGCCTTGGATATAATACCTTATCACAACAGAACAGTGTGTCCAGTCCAGCCTGAAATTCTCCAGGTAACCTAGGCCAGTCTTAAAAGCATGGCACTCCTCTAGCCCAAGCCTTTTCAGTGCTGAAATTATAGGTGTAAAGCACTATCCGAGACTCCAGGAATTCTTCTATGTGGTACAAACTTTCATGGGCATTCTGGTGAGTTTATCAAATTACAAATGTTCATGTCATCTGCCTCATCAATTTTACAAACTAAGACTTTTTTTTATCTTCAGCTATACTTATACATGAAGAAGTTTAACAGGTAAACAATTATTGGCATAAACTTAAATTAAGTGTCTAAACTTAAATTCTTTCCATAGATAGCTGGTTAGGTGATCTCTAATATATCTACATGTCTCTGTGATAAAAAGAACTGATGTATTTGTGGAACGAGGTGGAGAGATCTCCAAGACACACTGTGAAATGGCCAAAGGAACACCATGCTGCTAGTTATGACATGCCAATATCTGTCTTAAAGGAGGGAGAACATGTACCTCTGTACTCCAATCTGTACATTAATTTACTCAAATTTGAGTAAAAACATCTGCATAAGCGTATATGTGAAATCAGTGCCATGCTTTGCACATCTGATGGGAAGCTAGGAACCAAAAAAGAAACATTTTTACTTCACTCCCTGGTGTACTAAGTTGGAAGCACATGGAAGCAGAGTTAAGTCCAAGAAGTACATTAAAATATGCATTCATAGTTGGGCCGTGGTGGCTCACATCTTTTAATCTCAGTTCTTGGGAGGCAGAGAGAGGTAGGTGGGTCTCTGAGTTCAAAGCTAGCCTGGTCCACAAAGCAACTTCTAGAACAGCCAGGGCTATTACACAGAGAGACTGTCTTGAAACAAACAAAAAAATATCCATTCATAGTGTGCCCAGTTGTATCTGATGTTTTCCAAGTGCTCTTTGCTCTGCCTGTCTAAGGAGTCATTCGGTTCTGTACAAATCTACCCTTTTTCTATCTGAAGAGCTATTGTTTTTCTTACCTACATGACTATACTACCAGTTGCTAGTCTAGTAATAAAGGCTTGCCCTCTGACACACCCAGGATCAGAGGTGAGGAGGAACTAACATCTGTCCCAACACTGGGAGTAACTGGGACCAACGGGACCAGGCACACAGGAACTCCACCAGCCCAGTGACTCGGGTTCTTTCCCGTCTGTCTGGGCTGGTGTCCAGAACAGACCTTGGGTGCAAGCTCTGCAGACAGTCCCACAACACCCAGAGGAAGCTCCACTTCCAGGTGCTCTGACACACCCAGGATCACATGATCCCAGAATTACAGGATCACAGACACAGCTTGACTCTGAGGAGTTCTGACACAACCAGGATCACAGGAAGGACAGGCTCCAGTCAGATTTAGTGAGGGCAGGTAACACTAGAGATATCCAGATGGCAGGGGGCAAGCATAAGAAAATACACAACACAAACCAAGGTCACTTGGCATCATCCGAACCTAGCAAGTCCTAGACATACCATTATACCAGAAAAGCAAGATTCAGATATGAAATCACTTCTCATGATGATGATACAGGACTTTAAGAAAGACATAAATAACACCCTCAAAGAAATATAAGAGAACACAGGTAAACAGCTAGAAGCCCTTCAAGAGGAAACACAAAATCCCTTAAAGATCTTCAGGAAAACACAATCAAACAGGTGAAGGAAATGAGCAAAACCATCCAGAATCTAAAAATGGAAATAGAAACAATAAAGAAAGCAGAAAGAGAGACAACCCTGGAGATACAAAACCTAGGAAAGAAATCAGGAATCATAGACACAAACATCACCAACAGAGTACAAGAGATAGAAGAGAGAATCTCAGGGGCAGAAGACACCATAGAAAACATTGACACAACAGTCAAAGAAAATGCAAAAAGCAAAAAGCTCCTAACCCAAAACATCCAGGAAATCCAGGACACAATGAGAAGACCAAACCTAGGGATAATAGGTATAGAAGAGAGTGAAGACTCCCAAGGTAATGGGCCAGTAAATATCTTCAACAAAATTATAGAAGAAAACTTCCCTACCCTAAAGAAAGAGATGCCCATGAACATGCAAGAAGCCTACAGAACTCCAAATAGACTGGACCAGAAAAGAAATTCCTCCCGTCACATAATAATAAAAACATCAAATGCACTAAACAAAGAAAGAATTTTAAAAGGAGTAAGGGAAAAAGGTCAAGTAACATATAAAGGCAGGCCTATCAGAATTACACCAGACTTCTCACCAGAGACTATGAAAGCTAGAAGATCCTGGGCAGATGTCATACAGACCCTACAAGAACACAAATGCCAGCCCAGGCTACTATACCCAGCAAAACTCTCAATTACCATAGATGGAGAAAACAAGATATTCCATGACAAAACAAAATTTACACAATATCTTTCCACAAATCCAGCCCTACAAAGGATAATAAATAGATGGAAAACATCAATATAAGGAGCAAAACTACACCCCAGAAGAAGCAAGAAGGTGATCTTTCAACAAATCCACACAAACCTAATTCCACCTCTTACAACAAAAACAACAGGAAATGACTTCTTAATATATTAATATGAAAATTAATATTACCGACATATCCTAATCGATTGAAATCCAATAATATGATAAATTAGAAATTTGTTGATTGTCATCCAATGGTCTCTCTAATTTGGTAATTGGAGAAATAGGTCCAACATTGTACAATCTATATACACTTTCAGCTTGTTTGTGACAGTATCTTGCTGTGTACAACATAAGGGTCTTGAAATCTTGCTTCTCCTGTCTCAGCCTCTCTATTAGTAGTATTGTTTATTTTATGTCTTTACACTATACTATGGTTTTCAGAACAGCTTATATATTTCAAAAGTAGTTATATACCCAAAAGAAACATAGATCATTAACTAGGGAGGTTGCTTGTAAGAGAACAACAAAGAGTGAGACTGAATGCTTTGCCTGACATTTGTAACTCTTGTATCAAGTTTGAAGAAGAGGACTTTATAAGTTACTCTTTCTTTAAGATGAATGCTTTTCCAAATTATCACAGCTAATGAACCAAATTCTTACCCTCACCCAATGTCTGTGCCACCCTCCAAGCAGAACCATTGTTCATTGAAACACTTTGTGAATGACTTTATGGATAGACCATCTTATCTTAATACCTACACCATTTCTTAAATGAATGTAACCTGTTCTCAGTGGGCTGAGAATAAAGTCACTCACTCAAGTCAAATAGCTTTGACCATAGCAGGAAGTCTGTATCGAGAAATCGAGCCTACAATTCATTTCTTGGTGAAGCAGAACTATCAACTCTCAGCTTAGCTTCGATGGAGGTAAAATCCTTTGGTGATGTGAGGGTCATTGACGTACAGCCTTATTACAATGAAATCCAATGTCTAAAAATTGTTCTTATTTTGGGCTTGTGCCACAGTAAGAGCCAAGATTTTAAACTCTACTAAATACAAAACAAACAAAAAGACTTTATATATTTATGTTCATTTAGGAAAATACCAGTAGTGATGT
>JADRCD010144470.1:3005-13563 GCA_019843815.1 Montemys delectorum
CCCACCCATCCACCCACCTATCCATCCATCTACCCATCCACCCACCCACCCATCCATCCATCCATCCATCCATCTATCCATCCATCCATCCATCCATCCACCCATCTCCACCCATCCATGTGTGTCTGCATACATATGTATATAGGGTAGTGCCCATGCCGTAGAGCACATGTGGAAGGCAGAGGACAACTTGTAGAACTTAGTTCTTTCCTTCCATCATGTATGTCCTGGGGAATCAAAGTGAGGTTGCCAGGCTTGACCACAAGCCTTTACTCCTGGAGCCATTGCACTGGCCCTAGCTGGGATGCTGCTTCCTCCTGCTCGTGGACCTGACCCAACACTTGTGATATCACTTGTTCGATGCCTGTTTCTGCCTCCACTAATGCTGACAGGAACCTGTGAAAAAGGCCTCTTACATCTTTTCTTATTTTTAAAGGAATGCTTGGATTTATGTTATAGTAGTGTGTGACAGGCATAGCAGAGACTAAAAATAGGATTCCATTTCGAACAAAACATTAGTTACTTTGGCTGGCTGGGACACATATTTGGCCATCATTTCCTGATTAAAATTCCCTGAGGTTTATCCATCTGTGTTGTTGGGTTCTCGTAAGCATATCAGCACTTTTTTCCCCCTCAGCTTCAAGCTCTCCTCAGCGTGCAGGAAGTTAAGGCCCATGACTTAAGTCCAGTAAAAAATATAATTAGTGAGCAAGTCAAGGTACTGACATTACCCTATCCCAAAGGAACAAAGATCATGGTGATGAACCCAAATCCAGACATCCATCAGGGCCGTTGGTCCAGGTGATGGATTCAGCCTAAGTGGGCTCATATTATACAGGCACAGCCCAGGAAGATGCAATTAGGAACATTTGGAAATTGAGGTTTTTAGAAACAAAACTTAAGATTTTTTTTTTTTTTTAGACAGGGTCTCGTGTACCCCAGACTGGTCTTGAATATCCCATAGGCATAATTTTTTTGCAACCTACTTTTAAAAAGGGTTCAACCTTTCTTTTAGCCCACCACCCCACCACCCAGCATAAGTAGTGGAATTTCCAGAGAAAAGTTACTAGGATATGGGGGAAGTGGACTTGTTCACCAATAGTTCTTTGAGGGTGCACTTGATCTTCTAGGGCAGCAGTTTAGTCCCATAGCAAACACCAGAAACGACTTAGCAGCTGCAGACCAGTCCTCCCAGCAAGCAGACACCAGGCAGCTAGAGTTCAGTCTTGCAGAAACCACCAGGCTTGCCAACGTGGCCTGAGGCGAGGCTACAGAAGCAGCAAGCTGCCACAGGAGCCTCACGAGCAGTTCAATGGTGAGCTTCTCTCAATGTCGGAGTTACCACAAGTTGAGCCCAACAACGCCATGTAAGGTGAACTAATACATTTCTGTCGTTAGCGAAGAATTCCAAGGCAGAGCAAACCAAAGCGTGGCTCGGTGCTCGTCTCCCATTGACTGTGTGGTCATATCTATAGTCCTTCAGCACAGACCCTTCCACTTGCCTGCTATATCCAAACATCCTTTCCCCTGTGTCGGCTTCAAGAAAACATTCTTTTATGTGTTTGCTGTAGTGAGACATCCTTTCACCTGTGTGCCCCAGCAAAGCATCATTTGACATAACTTTCCAAAGAATCTAGAAGTTTCCACTTCAACACCTTTATAGATGAGGACAGCTTTGAACTCCTGATCCTGCTGCCCTCCCTCCCAGGTGCTAAGATTGCCAGGTATGAGCTACCTGGCCTATTTTGTGTAGTATTGGAGTTAGAACCTAAGCTTTTCTGAATGTTAGTCTTGCATTCGACCAAATGAGCTACATCACCAGCCCTGATAAGATTTTTTAGTAAAAAGCAAAAAACAAAACAAAGCAAAGAGTTCTATTTAAGTTCTATTTAAGTTCTATTTAAGTTCTAGACTACATGCTTATTCCATCGTTAGAGACATATTCCTGCACACCAGTGGAGTCCTGGCTTAGAATTGCTCTTACATATAGTTTGTAAAATGATTCAGAAAACCAATCTTTTCGATTCTGATCACATATGAATGAGATTAAAAAGTCAGATTTCTCAATTTATTTACCAGGCTGGGCTCCAGATGCCTTCTGCATTTTCTAAATAGCAGATCTTCTCAGAAAAGCAAAGTTTGCCGCCAATAAATCCTTCAAAAACCACATGTCTAAGACAGGAATTGCACTAAGGGAATTCCAAAAGGGATTAGGATCGAGGCATGATCACGGGAATAAACAGTCAGCATTTCAGCCTGAGACCTATGGATGAGGCGTTTCATCGGTACAACCACACAGCTTAAAAATGATCCCAGCATTCGGTTGTCAACGAGCATCAAATGGGGCCGCGGTGTCTCCAAAGCTGCTAAGGTGTTAGAGCAGCATCGTACGTCTAGACTGCTCTAGGCCAACAACAGTCTTAAGAGACAGTTTCAGGAGGTGACGACCTAAAATGCTACATTAGAAGTGTATCTGCATTTTGCAATCAGACAGATGTAAGATGGTGGTTCTCAACTTTCCTAATGCTGTGACCCTTTAATACCTCAGGCTGTAGTTGACCCCCAACCATAAAATTATTTTCTGGCTACTTCATAAGTGTTAATTTTGCTACTCTTATGAATTGTGATGTAAGCATCTGATATGCAGGATATCTAATATGCACCTCCTGTGAAAGAGTAGTCCAAGCCCCAAAAGGGGTCTCGACCCACAGCTTGAGACTCGCTGGTTTAGGTCGTGGCTAGGGCTGTACAGTACCTGTTATCCCAGCCCCTAAGAGGCTGAAACAAGAGGGCTGCCCAGGCTCCACAGTGAGTAGTAGGCCAGTCTAGGATGAGGGGAGACCTTATTGCAAAGGAAATGGGACAAAAGGACTTCAGGGGAAATACATTTGCATTTATCAAAATTCTAGTGCCTACACAAACCCTCAGACTCTAGAAGGTGGTCTACATCAAAATACATAGCTGTTGTTGCCTGCCCCCTCCTCGAAGTTCTTATGAAATAAGAAATAAAGTTAAAGCAGTGACAATTGCTGTGTGTTTGCTAACAGCAGCAGCAGCAGCAGCAGCAGCAATAACAACAACCATCTCATATAGGTGTCATACTTCTGAATACAAGGTGAAAATGCCTCAGACAGCTCATTGACGGGCCCTTTAGCTTCTGCAAACACTGGTTGCTGGGACACTAGGACTGTACCACACACAAAAACCATACATTCTGACCAGACTCCTTCAGTGATAAGCAATTCGTCCAAGTTAACTTAAGCAATGGGGTCTTTTTGTGATTGCAAAAGGGGTGCATGCCCCAAGTCCCCACCCACAATCAATTCTAGAAGCTCATCTCTCCACCTCCAAATCTAGTCTACATAGTAAAGGTCATCTAACTGTAGCAATGTTCTCATCTGGGGAACATAATTTTGTTCATGAGATGATAATTGTTCAATGGACAAAGTCTAGAAAGATCCTGACCTCCTGATCCTCCTTTGTAAACACTGGGATTACAGATGTGTGCCATTATGTCTAGTACTTGTGTACTGGGGATGAAACAGGGTTTTGTGCATGCTGAGCAAGCAGTCTACCAACAAGGGACATTCCCCAGCCCTCAGCAGGTCATGTAACTGCATGATCAGACTACATGAGTAGGATTCAGGCAATGGCTTATGCGTTTATTCATTAGCCAACATGCAATGCTTACTGTACACAGGCATTGGCTTTGAAAGTATAAAGATTAAAGTCCACTGGCAAAGATGAATAGAGAAATCTAAACAGGATGTGATAAATGCATTAATGAGAACAAGGACAGAGAGCATTGGAAGATAGAGGAGTTAAACACATAATAATATATTCTCTAAAGACTGAGAACTCAGGGCTGAAGTGATGGCTCACCAGTTACAGGCACTTGATCCTCTTCCAGAGGACCCAAGTTTGGATCCCAGAACCCACACCAGTGACCTATCACTGTCTAAAACTCCAGTTCCATATCCAACACTCTCTTCTGGCCCCTGTGAGCTCCTGCATGGACCTAAGTTATACACATAAACGCATGTAGGCACACATGCAATCTTAAACAGCAGTGACTGGGGTTCTGGCTGCTCCCTTTGAACTAGGCTGAAAAGCCAGATGTGAAGTGGATGAGTTGTGCTGACCCTGGTACATTTATTTGGTTTCTTCTTTCCTGTAGCCAGCGTCTTTGCTGGAGAATGTTGTGCAATGCTAAACCTTCATGGCTGTTTGACCACCGAGCAAATTCTTCTTGATGGCTTTGGAAGAAGAACTGCTACTGTGGCGAAGGGAAGCCAAAGCAGCACTCAGGAAGCAAGATATTTTTGTTTGAGCATAACATAAATCAAATCTGGAAATGGGGGCTTCGAGTCTCCCTGTTCTGAAGCTCTCTTGAGCCTTCATATTCCACTGCCAAGTCCTTCCTCGCTTCCAGACCTCAGGAACAAGGCTTCAACAGGTCTGTGTATTCCAAACCCACGCTCCTCATTGCTTTCATCCTGTGGTTTTGTAGCCTGTTTCAAGAATGTAATGCAAAATTATGATTTCATGGAATATTATGCAATTCTAATAGAAGGCCAGTAAAATTATCAATTTTCATCAACTACCATGTCATGTATGTGACCAGCCAATGACTGCAGTTTGGGTGACTAATTCTGCGGTTGCTTTTTTTGTTTTATGTGGTGTGTGTGTGTATGTGTGTGTGTGTGAGATTGTGTTTCTGTGCGCTTGCATATGTATGTATACTCACACACATATATATACACATGTGGTGTGTATATGTTTGTGTGTACGTGTGTGTGTGTGTGTGTGTGTGTGTGTGTGTGTGTGTATGTGTGGTATTTTGAGGTATTCTGTTTTGTTTTTTGAGAAAGGGTATTCTGATATGTCTCTGACTTACCATGCAACTGAAGAGGACCTTGAGCTTTTGAAATTCCTCCCTTTGCCTCCCCAGTGCTAGGATAACAGCAAGTGTCATTATGCCTGCTTTATACACTGCTGAGGATCAAACCCAGGGCTTTATATGCAACTGAACTTCTCCAGCCATATTCAGTGATTTCAATGTTTGCCTCTACTACAAAAAAAAAATAAAATCCTGTTGAAATGTAGTTCCTATTGTGGTGATAGAAGAGGAGTGGCCTTTGGAAGGCCTTTGTCATGAGGTCTCCGCTCACAGTGGTTAGGATAGTAAATAAACAAATAAGCCAAGGTTGAAGAGTGGTCTCTTACTCTCCTGTCCCTTCTTCACGTGGATACAGCATCTCTCCCCTCAGAGGGCATAGCATCTCTCCCCTCAGAGGGCATAGCATCTCTCCCCTCAGGGGACTCAGCATGGATCTTGGAAACAGAGCAAACTTCATCGTACACGCATCCTGATGAACATTTTGGTCTTGAACCTCTCAGTCCCCAGAGCTATATGAGAAGTGGATTTCTGTCTTTTATAAATTACATCGTGTCAAGTACTTTGTTATAGGGGCGTAAAATTGGTGAAGACAGCCCACAAAAGTAAAAATAAACGGGATAGTTACAAAGTGAACATGGACTTCTTCATGACCTTTGAGAGGTCTCATTATTCTTGGGACAGAATGAAAAACAGAATGATGACTGAGAAATGAGACTCAGTTTTGCATCTGTGATGTCCCTTAAAATGAGTGCCCCACCCCACCTCCAAAGATGACAGTGGTCAACCTGGGCTAAGGTTCTCTTTGCAGTTGCCCTATCTCATTATAAGAATTTATCTAGGCTTTCTTTTCTTTTCCATTCCGTTCTGTTCTACTCTTTCTTTCTTTTTTATTCTTCTCTCATATATTACATTCAGTTTGCCCTTCCTCCACTCCATCAGCTCTCTTTACCACCTCCACTCTACCTCAGATCCATTCCTTCTCCCTTAATCTTTAGAAAAGAGCAGGACTCTCAGGGATATCAACCAAACAATAAGTTTGAGTTACAATAAGACTAATCACACCCTCACATCAAAACTGGATGAGGCCATCCAGTAGGAGGAAAAGGGTCCCAAGTGCAGGCTAAAGAGTCAGAGACGACTTCTACTCGAACTGTTAGAAGTCCCACTAGAACACCAAGCTACACAACCAGGACATGTATGCGGAGGCTCTATAGCAGACCCACAGAGGCTCTGTGATTGTACTTCAGTCTTTGTGATCTTCTGTGAACCCTATTTAGTTGAATCTGTGGGCCATAGTCTCGTGGTATATATCTAGGCTATTTTAACTTTTTTTCTATCTTAGATAACTACCTAAGAAAACAAATTAAGAAAGCTTCACTGAATTTTTAAATACTCAGATAAAATAGGAAAATGCAGTGGCTTGAATAGGTGGGGCCACTGTAGACTCATGTGTTTGAATGCTTGGCCCATACAGAGCAGCACTGTTATGATATGTGACCTTGTTGGAATAGGTGTGGTCTTATTGAAGGAAGTGAGTCACTGTTGGGGTGAGCTTTGAGGTCTACTCCTATGCTCAGGTTCCTCCTGACTGCTTTCAGATCAAGATGTAGAACTCTTGGCTCCTCCAGCACCACATCTGCTTTTATGATGCCAAGCTTCCCACCATGTATTCAATGTCTGAAACTATAACCCAGCCTCAATTAAATATTTATTATAAGAATTTCCTTGGTCGTGGTATCTCTTCACAGCAATAAAACCCAAACTAAGACAGAAGTTTGTATCAGGAGTGGGGTATTGCTGTGATAGGCCTGACCATGCTTTTGTTTGGAGGAACATGGATTTTGGAATTTTGAATTAGGAAAAGAGTAGAATGCTTCAAGTGGGGCTTAATGCGCCATCCTAGTAGGAACATGGAAGATGTGGTGCTGAGGTTGATTTGAACTGTGGGGGCCTGGCTCAACAGTTTTCAGAGGAGAAGAATCTTAGTATCATTCTTGTGACGTTTTGCTGAAGAATGTGGCTGCTTTTTGCCCTTGTCTGAAAAGTCTTCCTGAGGCTAAGGTGAAGGGATTCAGACAAAGGAAGTCTCAAAAAAGCCTAGTTTAGATTTTATCCTATGACTTACTTTTTCTTTTCTTTTATTTTATTTTACTTATTCACTTTACATCACGCTTACTGCCAACCTCCTGGTCAGCCCCTCCCACAGTACTTCCCCCCTTCCCCCCTCCCCTTCTCCTCTGAGTGGGTGTTCCCCACACCTTGGGTATTTCCCCTGTGGTTCACTCTTATGAACATAATTTTGATCAAGTGTAACAAGCTTAAAAAGGAAAACTACAAAATGTATGGTTCAAATATTAAAGGGGCAGGAAGTGGAATGGAGCTAAATCCTCAGGTCAAGATCCCACCCAGCTAAGTTACTTGTTTATGTTTGCAGTTGATCAAGGAATAGTTATTACTATGTTGGGCATTATTATTGTTTTCATTTGTACATAAGGAGATATGAATGTGTGTCGAATTTACAAAGGATGGATTATGATGGCTGTTCTCAGTTGTCAATTTGACTATATCTGGAATGAACTACAATACAGAATTATAAAGAGTCTGAGAAAAAGAATTAAAGAAAAGTTTAGGTCCAGGCCTTTAATCTCAGGAGTCAGAGGCAAGCAGATCTCTCAAGGCCAGCCTGGCATAGAGAAAGTTCAAGGTAAAGCTTGGCTCCAGGTGTGGTGGGTACATACCTTTAAACCCACTTAGGAGATAGAGGCCTGCAGACCTCTGAGTATGATGTAATAGAACAAGGGGGCCATGTTCCAGCCTGAGCAAGCAGCAGAACTTGGCAGCTTTGGCCATGCAGCTCTGACCTTAGAGTTAAGAATAGAAGGGGGTATTGGGTCAATTGATGCTGGTTAGTGGGAGCTAAGAAATTGGAAGTGATTAAAAAGAGACAAACATCTCTGAGGTGAAATCTTTTGGGAAGTGTTTTCTGAGAACACAGAGAAGCTGTGTCACAGAGATAGGCCTAGTGATAGCAACTGGACTTGGTAATGTGTAAGAATCACCTAGGTGGTACTAGTTTTGAAGAAATGGAGGGGTCATGAAGAACAGCTTAGGCTTGGCACTGGGAGAGGCCAGAAAAGGCCAATGATGAAGGTGCAGCCTCAGTGGCAGTTGATGGCCCAAGACTTGAAGGGGTCATGCAAACAAGTTGAGGTTTGGCACCATGAGGAGAGCCCATGAGAGGCTATTGGTAAAGCCTAAGAACAGCAGCAGTAGTGGAGTGGATTCAACTAGAGCCTAGTACACTACAGAGGGCAGAGCTGAAGAAGTGATCCAACCCCTTTGGAGGATCCCAGAAGCTCATGTGTGGATCCCAGACATTGCCTTGGATACTCCAAGATTGTTAGAGATGCCAGAGCCATGGGATACCTGACGAGGAAAGCTGCTAATAGGAAGTAGAACCAGGCTGCAGTCAACAAAGCTGAAAGGAGTTGTACATCAGACATGGAGAAGCAAAGTTTGCATTTTGCTGATTTTTGATTCAGTATACTTTAATTTGGTCCAGTATTTTCTCACGATGCTCCCATCTTTATGATTTGGAATGGTAATGCACATCCTGTGAAGTTGGAAGTATGTAATCTTTTTTTTTTATTTTGATTTTATAAGGAATTACAGTTAAGAAGAATATCAGAAGAGACTTTGAACTTTGGACTTCTACACATTGTTGAGACTGTGATAGACTATGGGGACTTTTGAAGTTGAACTAAATGAATTCTGCATTATGTTATGACTACAAGCCGATGGGAACCGGGGAATGAAATATGATGGTTTGATTAGGTTTGGCCCACAATAGACTCAGGTGTTTGAATGTTTGTCCCTCTTGGTGAGTGATACTATTAGGAGGTATGACCTTGTTGGAGTAGGTGTGGTCTTGTCGGAATAGGTGTGGTCTTCTTGGAAGAAGTGAGTCATTGTGTGTGTGGGCTTTGAGGTCTCCTCCTATGCTCAGGCTCCTCCCAGTACAGAAGAGAGCCTCTTCTTGGCTGCCTTTGGATCAAGATGAAGAACTCTTGGCTCTTCTAGCACCAAGTCTGTCTTCATGGGCTGAATCTCTGAAACTGTAAGCCAGCCCCAATTAAATGTTTGCTTTTATAAGGGTTGCCTTGGTCATGGTGTCTCTTCACAGAAATATAACCCAAACTAAGACAGATAGGAACACAGGAAAAAATGCATTTTTATTTTATTGAAATAAAATACAATACTATTTAGAAAACAAAGTATCACATTAGATCAGAGATACTAAAACTTTTGATATCCTGCCTTGGGATATCTTTTTTTTTTTTTTTTTTTTTTTTTTTTTTGGATAAAGGTTTCTCTGTATCACCCTGGCTGTCCTAGAACTCACTCTGTAGACCAGGCTGGTCTTGAACTCAGAAATCCAACTGCCTCTGCCTCCCAAGTACTTGGATTAAAGGCGTGCGCCACCACTGCCCAGCTGCTTTGGGATATCTTTATGATTTGTGTGTGTATGTGTGTGTGTGTGGTGTATATTATACATATATTGTATATGAAGTATGCTTTAATTATGAAACTAATGCACGTTTCTAAAAAGAGATTGAAATAGTATAAATGATGAAAAGCAATACACATTTTTATCAATGAAAATAGAAGTTTTTAGTGTGTGTTCAATCCTAGCACTGCTAACATGTAGAAAGTATTGGCATCCTGGTATAGTAGAGGAGGAACCAGATTGGAGAACTAACCTGACCAAAGCCACACCAGCAGTGCAGGATTGGAGAGAGCCATGGTGATTAACTGTATTGGCTGTGGAAGTTGACAAGGACAAACTAAAGAGAAGGGGGCTAGAATAGGAGGAGGCACTTCAGCTAGCTGTGATATATAAGACAGACTACTTCAAACCCTCTTCAAACCAGTAAAGAAACAAAGACAAAGTCCTATGGAAAAGTCAACAAACGATATGAGCACACGACTCAGAGCTGAGGAAAAGACAAAGCACAACCTCGCATCTGAACCAGCGCTCTGTCTGACTAATGATAACACCACGCAAGTTTTTAAAAAGATGGGCCTTAGGAGCCTCCCAATGTCTGCTGGATGAAGCAAGGGATAGGCACCTCCTTGAATAACACACGCACACACACACACTGGCCACTCTTTTCTTTTCCTTTTCCGGTTTAACACAGGAGGCTCAGCTGACTTCCAAGCCCCTGTTGAGGTTTTTTTTTTTTTTTGTCTTTTACTGTCTATTGTAATGCCAAGCATGGGTCTCCAAGACCTGGAGTCTGCAGGTTGTTCCTGTGATCCTGCCCCCAACTTAATTCTGATTGGTAAATAAAGAAGCCAGCAACCAAGAGACAGAGGTGGGGTTTAGTTTTTACTGGCTTGAGGGGAGAGGAGGACCAGGAGGAGAGGTGTGCAGCGGAGAGAAGGGTTAAGTCAAGAGAGCATGGCCCTGAGGGCTGCTCAATTGGAGCTAAGAGCAGCCCAGATGAAACCTAGTAAGTAATGACTTGTAGTTATCAATGGGAAAATAGATTCTAACAGCATGGAGGGTAGGCAGCTGCTCAGCTCTTGTGTCATTTAGGGCTTATTGTAAATATAAAGGCTGCGAGTGTGTGTGTGTGTGTGTGTGTGTGTGTGTGT
>JADRCD010144472.1:1692-12182 GCA_019843815.1 Montemys delectorum
CTCTCCCTCTCCCTCTCCCTCTCCCTCTCCCTCTCCCTCTCCCTCTCTTATTTCTGTTGAAGTGAGATGTCTGCTTTTTCTTCATCAGGATGAAAACTGTTCAATAGTATATGTGTACTTAATGCTATAATAATTTGCATTAAGCTTCTTCCTCGGTGCTGCCCTACGAGGTGGCTGTCATCTGTTTTGCGGCATCATGGCTGCCCTCTGACCTCTGGTGAAGTCCAAGATCGTCAAAAAGAGGACCAAAAAGTTCATCAGGCACCAGTCAGACCGATATGTGAAAATTAAATGAAACTGGCAGAAACCCAGGGGCATTGACAACAGGGTGCAGAGAAGATTCAAGGGCCAGATCCTGATGCCCAACATTGGTTACGGGAGCAGCAAGAAAACCAAGCACATGCTGCCTAGCGGTTTCCGGAAGTTCCTGGTCCACAATGTCAAGGAGCTGGAAGTGCTGCTGCTGTGTAACAAATCTTACTGTGCTGAGATTGCTCACAATGTGTCTGTCCTCTAAGAACCGAAAAGCCATCTCAGAAAGAGCAGCACAGCTGACCATCAGTGTCACCAATCCCAACGCCAGGCTACGCAGTGAAGAAAATGAATAGATGACTTGTGTGCATGTTTTGTGTTTAAATAAAAATCACAAAAATTGCAAAAAAATAATAGTTTGCATTAAAAATAAGAAAACACACTTTTTATATATGGATTTTATCATACCAAATAAATACTAAAAAGTTCCTTCATATAAGCCTTATCAAATTGAGGGCAGTTATTATTAATATAGCTAATACCATCTTAATGGATATAAATGCTAAACCCCAGACAGGTTAAAAATCTTTCACAACAGTATGCAGTTAATGGGAATAGGGACTAAACTTCAAACCAATGGCTTCTAATAAAAAAAAAATAAACCTCAGTTTATTTTCTAGAAATACAACACATCTTATAAATCCACCCAAGGGCATAGAATAATCTCAGATTCATCATTCTTAAGGTCAGTGAAAGGGGGAGTTGATGGTTAGATGAAGTAAATAAAATCCAGTCCATGAATATGCAATATGTTTGTCAAGAACTTGCTAATTGGTAAAATCCATAATCCTCAAAGGTAACTACTAATGATTTGATGCATGGTATGTGTTTCTCATTACACTGTGATGTTAGTTCCCAGCTCACAACTTGATAGCATTCTAGTATTAGGATCTGTACTTCCGAATATCTCCCCTTCACTGTACAAATTACAGGCATTTTATATAAGCTATATGCACATAGTATGTTTGTCTGTCTCTCTGTCTGTCTTTTTCTGTGTTGTGTGTGTGTGTGTGTGTTTATATCATACATTATATATTATCTTAGGTTGTCTTTTATTTGAGACTTTCCTTACATAGGCTATAGTATGTAATGGCTAGAAAAATGCTGACAAATACTTATAGCAAGGAAGAAAACTAAGGAATTGAATGGTTTCCATTAAGAAGGAAGACATTTTCTCAGTTTAACTGTAATTTATGTGCTGTTAATCGGGAGAAAAAAGCCTATTTGGTATTGCTGGGCTACTGAGTAAAAGCAATTGAAAAGCTCTGTGACAGTGTTCGGTTTCACTTAACAAAGGACACGGCACAACTCAAAGTAAAATATTCTAACTGAAATGAAGAACCACCCAAGGGACTGGAGAGATAGTTTGGTGGGTAAAGTGTTTCTTGCAAAAGCATGAGGACCTGTGGTTTGTATTCCTGGTACTCCATAAAAACCCACTCATGTCAGTATATGTCAGTACTTTAGCTCACCACTCAGCCAGCCTCACCAACTGGTGTACAACTACAATACAGGAATCTTTGAACTTGGCCAATACTCTGTCTTTCTCCTCTAATGGGATTAACCTAGCAGGAAGATTGCCTGATGCTCACAGTATCACAAAACATCCGCAGTGCAGTGACCTCTAGGTTCTTGTGTCATGAATTTGAAGAAAAGAAAGTCATTGACAAAAGAGGCTGAGTTTTAGAAAGAAGTTTGCAATAGATTCATAAATAGGAATTTAATAGAAAACAAGACAGTAAAATCCTTTAGGGGATGTGTAAATGGACCCTTAGCTTCCACCAACCCAAAGGCTAAGAATATCATCAGTTATCATTTGAGATCTATGACAGAGAATTCCTACTCTTAGCTGTAACTTGATGTTTCCTATAGTGTATTTTTTAATGTCTTGATTTATGACTTTCATTATTCTATTTCTGTTAAACCTATGTGACACTATTACCTAGCTGGAGCATGGTATTTCAGGTAACCCAATTCTGGACACTTATATTTGGTTTCCTAATAAATTATTTTCTCTCTCTCTCTCTCTCTCTCTCTCTCTCTCTCTCTCTCTCTCTCTCTCTCTCTCTCTCATTCCTGTTGAGGTGGTTTAATTTCTCTTCAATAGGTTGAAAGTTGTCAAATAATACATATGTGTATACAATTGATGAATCTCTGAAAGGGGGATAACTCTGAGGGTTATATTATTGGATTTATTAAGGTCATAGTGAATGGAGACAATGAGACAAGGAGGATAAACTTTTAAGTAGAGTTAGTCAACTTGCAAGGTTCCAGGTACCTCTCAGTTTGAGTCATGTCCTTACAGAGTTTCCAAGAAGGAGTCTCATATCAGGGAAGAGAGATAAGAAGAAACCACACACTTCCCTGTTACTTCTGGCCTTTGGCCATTGAAGAAACAAATGGTGTAAATACATCTGGCATAAGTTGGTACCTTCAAAGAAGTTGGTGGCATACGCAGAAATTTAAGATAAAATTGATGAAATCAAAGCACCGAGACAAATCAAAGCATGGTTATTGAGGAGTTGATGGTACTAGCTCAGTGATTACAACTGGACATCACGGAGAGAGTTAGATACTGGACTTGTTAATAAGGAATAAAGAAAACAAGCCTGAGCTGTAAGCTGGGAGTGGCTGTCTACTTAGATTACAGCCCTTGGAAAGCTGAGGCAGGATAATCCCATGATGGACAGGACACTCTGGGTTTTACAGGGAGACACTGACTCATATAGCAATAACATCAAAAGCATCAGGACTAAGACTGACCTGGCTGTTGAACTAGTGAGTTATTATTTCAATGAATATTCATATATGTCCCTCAAGTTGAGTCTAGAGTCTTGGAAACATCTAGGCAAATAATTAAGGTTACAGTTGTCAAAATGGAAAGCTGAGTGAATTCTACAAATCAAGAGAAAAAGGAACTCAATCTCATGTCATTTCAGCTACACTTCAACATTTTAAAATTATGCACACACATGTATGTGTGTGTATGTATGTGTGCATATATACATAATATCTATTATATACATATTTGTAGACCAGGTTGTTCCGGCACACACCATAAAGCCCAGGCTAGCCTTGAATACTTTGCTATTGTCCTGTCAGCAATTCAGAAGTACCTTGATTGTGGGCACAGAGGCCATGCCCAGTTTTTATATTTTATGTTCTAGATTTTCAAGTTTGATTTTGCTGTGCTCGCTGGTTTTAGAGTTTAGCTGAGATGGAGAGGAGGTTCAGCCATAGAGACTCTGTGAACACATTTGTCTGGGAAAATAAATCTCAGCGTTAATTTCCAACATTGAGTGTCTAGTTCCATATTTTTTGGAGTGACTATTAATTTTCTTTGGCTTCCCTTGAGCATCTATCCAAGTTTCACTGTAAATGCCTGTGCTTGTCCCCTTATAATAGTCAGCATAAGCCCCTGACTTCCTAGTGCTAGACAGTCTGATGTGTTGCTATGCTCACTGAAATATTCTTTACTGGACATTGAAGCTGGATACACAGAACAATCGTTAACATGGGGACAGAGATGCCAAGATGAAGCTGACAAAAGATTTATTACAGGGGGTTGTGCAATCACTCAGCTTATTGTTTTTTGTTTTGTTTTATGAAATTATTATAGCTTTTCCTACTGGGATACAATGATTTATTACCTACTGATAGACAAGAGTGTTTAACTGTGTTCCCATTAATTGAACAATTTGCTTTTTGCCTTGTGCTCACACCTGTTCTTGATCAAACCTGGTTGTGATTCTGCTCTTGGCTATTGCATGATGCTATATTAATGCTTTATTGGTTCCGCTGTGCCTATAACACAGCAGTTTATGATGTTTAATAAAATGACTTTTCTAAAGACTCTCTTGGCTTGGAATTGTCTTTTTATCAAATTAATATCATGATGTAGGTTTTCCTTTTACTTGAGGGTTGCAAATTTCAGTAATTACCAGCCACATAATACGTTAGATATTCTAGCAATTTTCTTGCCATATATATGAGAAGAGCCAATTGCTCTCTGGTTAATTGATGTTCTTTTCCTCTTATGCTTCAGATAGTCAAAGAAGTACATGAGAGTTCTGTAGGCAGTGCAGCCCTAGATGGATGAAGAAACTTTTAGGTATATGCTGGGCATCCCTTTTCTTGTGCTTAGACTCTCTGAGGTTGTGAAGGATGCTTCATCCTAAGGAATAAGGGGACATGGGGACCTTCTATAATTAAGAAGGTGAGTAACATATGCAAATATGTATTAGAGCACATGGTACCTCCAAAAGTTTGGAATGTTTTCTCTTACTATTATTAAGGAAGCCTGAGGGAGTGGGAATCTTCAAGTACCAAATTCTATCATCACCCCACCATGATGATTCTCACAATAGAGAACATTCCCTGAAGCTTTTTAATGGACACTGTATCACAAAAAGTTTGGAGTATGGCTGCTAGAGCCTGGCTACTTGAGTTAAAAACCAAACAAATCTTTGATCCATGAGTTGATGAGGTTTCTGTTGCTGTGACAAAACACCGTGAGCAAGAGCAACTTGGGGAGCAATGGTTAATTTAGCTTATAGGTTATAGTTCATCTAGAGAAGCCAAAGCAGAAACCTACAAATAGGAACTGAAGCAGGGGCTGCGGGGAGTGTTGTTTACTGGTTACTTCCCATGGATTATTCTAATTGCTTTCTCATACAACCCAGGAACCAGGGATGGCACTCTTCATAGTGGACTGGGCCCTGGCAGTAAAGACTTAAGGAAATACCCTACAGACTTGAAATCTGATAAAGGCATTTTTTCAATTGAGGTTCCTTCTTCCCAGATGATTCTGCCTGGGCCAAGTAAAAATTACTGTGTGCCAAGCCCCAGATTCCTCTATAAATTGAGTAAAATACCCAGTCTATATCAATTTAAAATGTAAGCACATAAAGTTATAAAATCTCTTCACGTAGCCCTGGACATTTTAATCAATTTTTGCAAATATTAGTAGTTAGTATTTTCATAATGGCATTAAGAATAAGATGTGTTCACTCTATTTGATAGTTAAATGTAGAGTACCCAGTACACAGAGAAAGGAAAATGGAAAGAATGAATACACCGAGTGGTGGTTCTCTTAGTAACCCATTTAGGTCAAATTACAAGATGCTCAGACCTTCTTGTTAATGAGGCTAGTTAGTTAAATTACCACAGCCCGAGATTACATCCCTAACCTTGATGGAAACCCCTATAACTGTGTGTTGGAGGGGAAAGGGTAATTCATCAGAAGGAACAAAAAAGTACTCAAAGCACAAAGTACTGAAAGTCATATTTCTTTTTATGAAGAGCCTCATGGATTATCATCAGGAGAACATAATGTCACACAACAGAACAGAAGGAAAGACAGTGTGGTACACTCATTCTTTTCTCCAAATGATCACCTGATCCATTGATATGTTGCCTCATGCAAGTGGTCTCATCTAACAGGCTTCTAAAAGTTTCCTTCTGTTACACAGTTCCCATGATACATTTGGACAAATTGAAAAACAGAACAAAACAAAACAAAAACAAAAAACAAAAACAAAAACAAAAAATCCCCTAACTAACAAAACCAAAGAGCAAACAACACAGCAACAAAAAATCCCTTTCTCAAGATTCTACTCTTCCATCTTTTAGAATAATAGCCATAGTAAAAAGGATGTTTGAAAAAGATATTTCATTGTCATCTGCCAGAAACTGAGTTCTACAGTAATTCTACATCATTCATAACACTTGTGACTCTTCCTAGAGTTGTATTGTATAAATTACTTGTGGTTATATACAGCATTCCTTCAGGTTAACATTTCTTCAGGTTAGCATTTCATTGGTTCCATTTACAGTAATTATTGCAGGCTACTTTTCTTGGTAATGTATGTATTATCTATGAATGAACTCCCTGTATGGTTTTGAATCTGCAAGAGACTAGGAATAGCTTCCTTGTTCATTGCTCTATCATCTAAACCCAAACCCAAAATCACTGAGGATTCTCAAAGTATATTTGTTAAGTGACTGAACAAATTATAAAAGTCAATGATCATACCTGCTTAAATTATGTCCAGCTAATACCATACAGGCTACAGAAGCAAGTGTGATTTAAAACTTACCTGCCCACAGTATATGTTGACTGAGACCAACAGCATTTTTAATGATTTATGAGATTTATAAATGACATGACACATAGGTGTTTTTATTATTAAATGAAAACCTGAAAAGAATGATCACAGCTCCATAATTCTTTCCTCTCTGGATAAGAATGAGGGGCTGGAGAGATAGCATAGCAGTTAAGAGCACTGGCTGTTCTTCTGAAGGTCATGGGTTCAAATCCCAGCAAACACATGATGGCTTATAACCAGCCGTAATGAGATCTGATGCCCTCTTCTGGAGTGTCTGAAGACAGCTACAGTGTACTTACATATAATAAATAAATAAGTCTTTAAAATAAAAAAGAATGGGAATAATTAGAAAGCAGTCCACAGGAGCAGATTTGAACTGTCAGTTTTAGGGAAGTATGGTTTTCAGAGCCAAGAGCCATGGTATTTTGAGCCTACCATTGGCTGTGGGAAAGCCTCGTCTTCCTGGTTCTCTGTTTATGAATTTATAAAATATGCTATTTGAATGAGAATTCTCAGAATATTTTGGTAAATATGTTGTTTTGTTGTTACTTTGGCAGTGCTGAAGATCAAATACAGGACCCTATGCATGCCAAGCAAATTCTCTCACCAAACATTGCCCTTCAAAATGTTTTGGATTAAATACTGGCAGCCTTTCTGAGCCAAGTGTGCTGCTCAAGTGCACAGCTTCTTCCATTTCCACTCAACCACAGCAGTCTAGGGATATGATGCCTCATTGTGACTCAGCCTTTGTGCCTGTTGAAAGGGAATTGTTGCTTTTCTTTATCATGTAGCAAATGCGACAGATTTATAAGGACATGCCAGTCATACCAAGCAGAGCCTCAATGGCTAATTTAATGGACAGTAATTTCTGAGGCACGAGCTGTTAATTACATTGAATAAAAAGCTTGGCCTCTCATTCCTTATGACATTAATGAAATGGTTAACTCATGCTTGTTCGAGTAAAAGATATGTAATTTTAGCATAGTGTGCTACAGGATCTATTGGGTAAAATGTATTCAAAATATTTAGAACAGAGAGATTAAAATGCAGAAGTTTGGTCTTATGGAGAACATTTACTATTCCCACTGCTATGTAGGAATACCCAACAGAAACAATTTAGGGAGAAAAGATTTATTTGGATCACAGTTAGGACATGCAGTATATCATGATAGGAAGACACAGTGGCTGATGCAACCCAGACTTTAGTGGTTGGAGTTGATTGCTTTGGTCCTCATAGCTTGAGGGCTCATGGACCAGAGCACTTAGGCTAGAAACAGAGCAATACAATTTCCATGGCCCACATTTTGAGGCCTACATCAGGCATCTATTACCATGTCCAAAAGATTCCACACCTTCTCTGAAGAACACATGAGCTGGGACCCAAATATTTGTACACATGAGCTAGTATAGGATAGTGTACATTCTAACCATAACTGAGAGTATCCAAGTGAGGATGCCTCAGGCGCACTTGAGAGAGATAAGAAAGCAATCACAAGTGGGGAAGGAGGGAGGGACCCTGGAGAGAAAGTGGATGGGGGTTTAGGAGTTGGGGCAGAGGGGAACCTGATCTGGTATTGGGTGAGGGAAAAGGACTGAAGCCCTGAGGACCAGCAGAAAGAATGGAAACAGGCAACCTCAGAAAATAGGAAGTTGGGGGGGAACCCTCCAGAATGCACCAGAGACCTGGGAGGTGAGAGACTCTCAGGAATCAAAGGGAGGAACCTGAATGCCTGACAGTAAGGAGAAGGAACTTATAGAGCCCACCTCCAGCAGAAAGACAGGGCATAATGTGAGGGATGGGATTGCCATCCCACAGTCACATCTCTGACCTATAATTGTTCCTGTCTGAAAGAATTACAGGGATGGAAATGGAGAGGAGCCTGAGAAAAAGAAGGTATAGCAACAGGCCCAAAGTGGGATCCAGCTCAAGTGCAGTTCCTAAGGCCTGACACTATTATTGAAGCTATGGAGCACTCACTCACAAAAAGAGACCTATCATGATTACCTATTGAAAGACCCAACAAGCAGCTGAAAGAGTCAGATGCAGATATTTGCATCCAACCAATTGACAGAAGCAGCTGACACCTGTTATTGAATAAGGGAAGGCTGCAAGAAGCTGAAGGGTGATCCTGTAGGAGGACCAGCAGTCTCAATTAATCTGGACCCCTGAGATCTCTCAAACACTGGACCACCAAACAGACAGCATACACCAGCTGATATGAGCCCCCCCTCCCCAACACACATCCAGTAGAGGAGGACTTCTGGATCTGTGTTCATTTAGAGATGATGCACCTAACCCTCAAGAGACTGGAGGCCTCAGGGAGTATAGAGGTCAGGTGGGGTGGGGGATAGGAGCATCCACATGGAGACAGCGGGGGTGGGAAGGAAGTGTGGTATGTGGAGCAGTTGGAGGGTTAATGGGAGGCCTAGAGGATGGATTGGTGTGGGGGGGCAGGGAATGGAATATGGAATGTAAAAAATAAATTAATTTAAAAAAAAGAAGAAAGGAAGTAGATGTCATCACCAGAGGCAGGAATCAGGTAGTCCCAGCTTAAAGCCATGTTGGATAGGCTATCTCTCCCTGGAAGTTACACTGGTGAGTAATACAGCCCCACAAAAGATGCTGCCTTAAGGGGAAAGGGAAGAGCAACAACCTGAATATTATGTTCTTCCTATCCTTTAACTTTCTGCTGGAGTCTCTGAGCTTCTTTATTCTTGCAATATAAGTGAAGCAGAGCAGATCCAAACAGTGCACAGAAGTTCAAACACAACTAATATTGCCATCAATATCTCTCATCACTTATTTGACAGAGAGAGAATGATCCTAGCAGAATACTGTTTTGCTTGAACCATCTTTGAGGACTCTTTTCTTCCCTAGTCCACCTGTGATTGGATCTGTCCTCCTAACTTTGGTGTTTATAGCCTTTTTATCCCCTATATCACAGAGCAAGCATGCTGGCACTTCTGAGCACTGGCTGCTCTTCTCTGTTCCTGGGACGTCCTTCCTTTTTCATTCACAAGATCATTTTATTTCTGCAACATACTTAGAAGTTTCTCTATGATTAGATCAAGGACCTTCCTCTGGAAAACCTTTAAGATCTTTATGTTTCAAGGACCTTTTTCCTATGGGAATTGCACTAGTAGAAATTCTCTTTCAACTATATGATCATTTGAGCATAGGAACTGGACCCGACGTACAACTCTAGCACTTAGATATGAGATGGAAGCAGGGCAAGAAGTTAGATGTGATGTAGTTCCAAACTGGCACTGCTTCATGATTGGTCGTGAGGAGGGACCAAGCTGTTTCTACTGGCTACTTGGCAGGTCTCCCTTCCTGAAACTTACTTTTCAGGAAATAGTGTCTTCCAGTAATTTATGGAAATGTGGGAAGGCAGAGTTAATTCACATATCTCTTTTTTCTTCCATTTCCTACTGGTCAATAAATACTTTGTGAGGGTTACCATCTCCTTCTAGGTAGCTAGGCTACATGGACTAGTATCTATCCACTGGAGTTGATTCATATAGTCCATGTTGCCTTCATTTGCAAGCAGTCAGGAGTTGGAACAATTTCATTTATTCACTCACCCTTTATTTATTTAGAGTTTTGAAATAGACAGAATTGAATGTAGGATGACACTGACATATATATTTATTAATAATGTTAATAAACATGAAGTTTGAGATTTAGAAAACTGAAATATTTTTCTATATGTCAGCTCAACATACACTTAGTCATATATTATGTGGCCATGATTGCAACAATGGACTATGGGAAAATTAATCTAGAGGAATCAAACTTACTCTATTCTACTTATATTATTTGTTATTAATGTCAGACCTCTAAAAAACATCTGTAATCCCAGGACTTTGAAGGTGGAAGCAGAAGAATCTCATCTATGTACTTTTTATAATTTGTCTATCATTAATAGTACTAAATTGTTCATGCATGAATTCTGTAGTGTATCCTGATTTGGATTCTTCAGGATGTATCCCCAAGGGTTAATATCTGGTGGTTCCCTTGAGCAAATAGGCACAGGGGAAAATTTCCTGAAGAGAACCCCAATAGCTTCT
>JADRCD010144473.1:2159-18817 GCA_019843815.1 Montemys delectorum
CACACATCCACACATACACACACACCACCACTACCACCATCACCATCACCACCACCACCACCACACACACATACACCTACCATCACCACCATCACACACCACACATTCACACACAAATACAACTTATCACACACACACACACACACACACACACACACACACACACACACACCACATACCACACACCATACACACACAACTGTTAACAAGTACATAGTATCTTGGGTTCTGTTCTAAGCACTTTCAGGTATGACCTCACTAGATGTTCATTGTGTTCTATGAATTTGACAGCATTATTTCCTTTACCATACAAGTGAATAACTGGTGCCCAGAAACAAATCAGAAACCTCTATGTGCCTGGTCTACCAGTGAGTGGGCAGCAAGCCAAAAACTTATACCCAGGGTCTAGGTCTCCTGGCTCTAGAGTCTGCATCTTCACCACCATACTGCACAAAGACAATTTCCTTGCTGGGAACAGGACCCACCTGATGGACATGTGGTCAGAGCAGTTCACAGAGACCTTGGTTTAGATAGCAGTTCTCGATCTATAGATTCTGACCCCTTGGGAGGTTGAAAGACCCTTTCACAGGGATCACTTAAGACTATCAGGAGACTGGTATTTCATAACTAGCAAATTTACAGTTATGAAGTAGCAATGAGATGATGTTATGGTTGGGGATCACCATACAAGAAACTGGATTAAAGGGTCACAACATTGAAAAGTTGGGAACCACTGGTTTAGGTTTACTCTAAGGTCAGCTTCCACTGCCACTGTCTTGAAATTCATCATCGTCAGAACAAGGAGGCTGCAAGTTCATGTTGCTCTATGTTCAGAATTGATATAGCTGCACAGAGAACAGGAGTTACCAAAACCACTTTTTAAGATTTTATTTAACTTTTAGATCCATTTTCCTTACATATTCAGGATTTATTTTCATTGAAAACGTTTCTTGAATGAATATCCTTTGAGTTGTAACTGGATTTCTGTGAGTAGCTTAGAATAATTTAAGCCTACAAAGATTTGCCTTTCACAAAAATTTGAATTCTAATGAATCAGTTTGGTAATAGCTCCCCTCTCCTGGATAGGACCCTCTATCCAACCCCAGGGAAAAACACATAATAGTCCAGAGTACCACTCCCAGCTCAAGTTAGACTCTGGGGAAGAGCCGAAGAGGAAAGGCTAGCCTGGCCTTAAATGGCACGGGTTGGTGTCGTCTAGTGTCAGGAATGACACCTACCCCATGTTTGTTTTTATACAATTTTTTATCTTTGCTTAAAGATTGTTCCAGTGTTGTAGTATCATTGATTCTTTTACAAATGTGTAAGTCTTATAAGTTCATATATGCTTAATATATAAGTGTTTATATGTATTCAGAAATACACAAACTTAACAATAAAAAACATTAAGAATAAATACACATCCATCCCTTGATCTGCTCTTTTTGGTAAAAAAATATAGCATCACCTATTAAATCTTGACATTGGATATAAACCAATCTTGAGCTCAGACATGACGGTACCAAAGGTCTATCTGGACCTAACTCAGTAGCCAAGCAAATGCATAAAACTAAGAAGATATATGGCTCATCTCCATCAAGCTAAAATAAGTCTCCAGAGAAAACAGGGGTCTGAACATCATGGCAAAATGGTAGCTTAGAAAACATGGGACTGCTAGGTGGTGGGGGTGCACCCCTCCAGTACTCAGGAGGCAGAGGCAAGTAGATCTCTGAGTTTGAGGACAGCTTAATATAAAGAATTAGTTCCAGGGTAGCCAAGGCTACACAGAGAAGCCCTGTCTCAAAAGAAGAAAAAGAAGAAGGTGGAGGAGGAGGGGAGGGAGGAGGGGGGGAGGAGGAGGGGGAGGAGGAGGAAGAGGAAGAAGAGGAGGAGAAAGTAAATTTTTGCTTCTAAAATTTTCCAAGTAATAAAACTCATTTGCATATTTGCATAAATTTGGTCCAAAATCCCCCTTCCTACTCAGTACTTTGTCCATGTGTTACTTGGATCCCTATCAAGTACAGTATTGAAACTCTTAGAGGAGAGTTTTGACTGTGTCTCTCTGCTTTCTAGTCTTATTCAAAGGCAATGGTGAAAATGGAACAAGAAAATTTCTCTTGTAAAGAAGTAATTTGCTCAACAAGATGACAGGGTGTCCTGGAACTTAACTGCAGATGGAATTTCCTGTTTGGCAGGGCCAAACAGCATCTGAGGACTACGTGTTATCTCTGAACACTACCTTATTATGATGGTCATTTTTCTTCCACAGAAATAAAATTCTGAAATTCAAACCAAATCCTGGCTAATTTCCATTTATTTACTCAAGAAACATTTGGATCAGTTTTATTCTTCTAATTGTACAAAATACAAAAAAAGTCATCTATATAAAAATGTGTCTAAAAACTTTTAAGAAGAGGTAGGGTGGCTCAGTGGTATATCACCTGCCTAGTGCAGGCAATGTCCTGGGTTCCATCCCTGTGTCATAAAAACTAAATTAAATATATAGAGACAAAATGAATTAACATTTTATATAGTTCTGTAATTTACATAAAACATAAAACATGAAATATATGAGATATTTTAACATGTAATAAATATATAATCATTAAAAGCATGTGTCTGAATACTTCTCTCCAGTGACATTTGAATGCCTAAATTCTTTCACTTTGAAAGTCCTTTTCAGACACTTATTTTTACTCCCAATATATTGATTTTTTTTTCTGTCATCCAAGTATCTTGACATATATTTGAAGTCACTTCGCCAGTATTTTCATGGAAATGGCACAGCTGATTGAAAGAATTTATATGTCTCTCAGGTCTTTGGCTTATCTTGCCAAACCAATTTCCATTTATCCTGTCAACAAATACACATTGATCAGAAGCTGTGAGTTTGGCTCTCTATTCAAGTCAGGTTACAGTGGGAAGTAAAAGATACAGGATACAGCTTTGGCCTTCTTAGCATTTACAGAGATATGACAGTAAAACAAGATGCCCACCTATAATGGACAAATCGGAGACAAAGAAACACCTACCATCAATGGAAAAATTATGAAGAAAGCACCAGAACCCCACAAGAAAATGCATTGCAGGGGCCTAGCTCAGTCGAGGCCAGAAGAAGCATGCCAAGACAGTGCCTTTGAGACACTGAAGCTGAGACCAGAAAAAGAGAGGAAAGTGGGGAGCTGACAAGGTGTGCAGGCCCCAGGGCAAGCACTGCAGAGGAAATGCGGAAACTGTGGGCTGAAACGCTGTAGCCCACTGACGGAAGATCACGTGGAACATGCAAAGCGCCGGTCTCGGCAGAGTTCTTCTCGGTCTAGGGAGTTCTGGCTTGGCTGTGTTGTTGTTGCTGTTGTTGTTTACTTGTTTATTTTGATTTGTTTCGCTTTGATAGGGTTTGGGGGAGAGGTTGTTTTGTTTTGTTTTGTTTTTCTGAGTCGTGCCTGGCTTTACTCTCAGTATGTAGCCCAGGCTGGCCTTGAATTTGTACCAATCTTCCTACGTGGGCCTCTTGAGTCCCGGGATAATGGATGTGCATCGAGAGGCTTTAGTGGAGGAGTCACGTGTGATCTGAGTCATAAATTCTTGGCTATTCTAAGGCTGATAAGGAACAAGATAGTATAGCCCATCCAGTTGTCCCGAACTCAATGGAAGAAGGTGGTGTCAAAGAACACACAAGGACTCAGAAGCACTTAGGATATATTTGGGGACCAAGTCAACAGCTGGTACTGCTCAAGTGTACTCAAAGGCTCTCTTCCTAAACTCTCACTCAATACTTTCTCATCTTCAAATAATAAATAAAATACTAAAGCAGAATCCCAGCACTGCCTCCCACTCTGTTTGAGTGACAGGCTCTGCGCACGTCTTGCTCGGAAGCAGCTGCTTCTCTTCCACGCTGCCTGGTGTCTTCTTTGACGACCGGACCAATGAGTAATTCTTTTTTTTGTTTTGTTTTGTTTTGTTTTTTGTTTTTTTGTTTTTTGAGACAGGGTTTCTCTGTATAGCCCTGGCTGTCCTGGAACTCACTCTGTAGACCAGGCTGGCCTCAAACTCAGAAATCCGCCTGTCTCTGCCTCCCAAGTGCTGGGATTAAAGATATGTGCCACCACTGCCCAGCTTAATTCTTCTTGCTCGAGAGTATACCACTTGTGCGACTGTAAATACACCCAACACATGGTTTTAAAATTCACAGAATGCTTCTCTCATACATCTGAAACTAGAGTTCAAAGTCAAGTTGGTCAGGACCATGCTCCCTCTACCTCTCCGGGATAGGAAGTATCCTATCGTCTGTCTTCTCGACTCTGGCAGCACAGGCTTGCAGATGCCTCAGCCTAGTTTCTGTGAGGACACTCCTGGGTTGATGACCTTGGGCTCTGTGAGAATGCCGGCTGAGCAAGCCATAAGAAGCAAGCCCATAAGCAGCATTCCTCCATGGGCTCTGTATCCGTTTCTGCCCTCAGATTATCGTGTTCCTGCCTTGACTCACTGATAGACTGGAACCTGAGAGTTGTGAGGTGAAATAAATGCTCCCCTCCCCAAGGTGATTTGGGTTTTGATGTTTTGTCACAGCAGTAGAATCCCTAACTCATACGCCCTCATATAAAGACACAAGCAAGCAGGGTGATACATTCCTGTAATATTAGTGCTCAGGATGTAGAGACAGGAAGATAAGGAGTTCAGTGTCTTCCTCAGCTATGAAATGAGTCTAAGACCAGTCTAACTTAAATAAGATCCTGTTTCAAACAAAATAAAACAAAACAAAAACAAAACAAAACAAACAAACAAACAAACAAAAAACAATCAACCAATTAATCAAAGACAGCAGTCTTCTTAAGTGAAAGTTCCATCTTTCTCCAAATGACCATCTTAACTGAATAGATTTGCAATGTCCCCCGTTGCCAAATAATGTCACATCTGTGGGTATTGGGGATAAGGACTTTCCTATATATGGGGAGGGTGCAATTCAACCAACCACAGCTCAGATCTCCATATGCCACAGCTGGGTAATTGCATCTGTGGTTGGTCTTTCAGTCTATGTAGGTGTTTGGGAAAGATGGTTTTAACTTTATGGATTTTATCTATGAGTATACTAGCTACTTCCCTATTACCATGACAAAACATCATGACCAAGGAAGCTTACAGGAAATATTTAATATGTGTTACAATTTGAGAGCCTTAGAATCTGTAATGGCAGAGCAAAGGGACAGTTGAGAACTCGCATCTCTATTTATAACCACAGCCGAGAAAAAGAGAGAGAGAGAGAGAGAGAGAGAGAGAGAGAGAGAGAGAGAGAGAGAACTGGGAATCTGGGAATCTCAGGAATCTTTTGAAACATCAAAGCAAAACCCTAGTGACTCACCTCTTCCAACAAGGCCATACCTCCTAATCCTTTCCAAACAGTTCCACCAACTGGGACCAAGCCATATATTATATTATATATATATATATATATACATATATATATATATATATATGTATATATATATATATATGTATATATATCCATTCTCATTCAAACCACTACAATGTGGGAGGGGGAGGCTTGGTGGAGGGTGTTTTGTTTTTCTTCAGTAAATATTTGTCAAATGCCTACTGGTTTTTCCAGGTGATGTTCTAGCTCCTCACATTAAAAAAAATTGATCTCTACTTTGTATGTTCACAATCTAGGAGGCAGATAAGTAGACAAGTATCCTTCGGTATGTAGCTGATGGCCAGGATAGAGTTGAACTATGTAGAGGAGACAAAACATGAATGCATACTCACCCAAGTCAGAGAGCTGTACAAAGGAGATCCTTGGGCGGTCAGGAAGAACCCTGAGTTCTTTCCAGGCTGCAGTGCCTAGCACTGGGTACTCAGTGCTTCTGTGGACCACAGCATCAGGTCAGTAGAGAGCTTGGTAGAAATACAGAGCCACTGAACCAGAATTGTCATTTCTGTGACATTGCTGCAGGATCTATACATGTCTGAGAAGTGCTACCCTATTCTTTAATAATTCTTTTTTAGGCTTTTGGGAAATCAATAGAAAGTACTCAGGGAGGCTGTCAGCACACGATCAAACTCTGCAATGCTGTGGTATGTGTGACGTCAAGACCCTGGTTAGTATGTCAGACGGATGCTTCTGCCCAACAGTTTCATAGACCAAAGGAAGAGGGCCCCGTACGCACAGTGTAGGATCAGCTCAGTAGGAGCCAAAGAGACATTTGCTCAAGGGATGACCCTGGCATGACCCTGTGATGCAGACAGAAGATAAGCCTCCAAATCCATGCTCTGAATCAGCTGTTCAAAGGGGATTGTCCTCTCAGTTATAATTGGTCTCCCGCGTGCATACTGAGCAGGTGGTTGGGAGAAAGAGAAGCCTTGGTTTATTTCTATAAGCAGTTGAGTGAAGGATGCGACTCCTTGGGGAAGAAGACAAAGCGAATTCGACAGTGGTAATCCGGGTATGGTAAACTGGAAGGGGCGTGGATAGAGAACAGAGGGAAAGATGATCGAGGAATAAGAAGTAAAAACTGTGGGGGAGATAAAACTCTCCAACGTATACCAGCTGCTATGTTACTCAAAAAAAAAAAAATGCCCTGTTTATTTCAAAGTCAAATTTAATTTGATATGGTAAAAAGGAAAGAAAGTCAGGTACATACTTTCTGTGCACTGAGGCTTAATGATCAGACACCACAACCTCCAAGGAGAGAATGCATCTTAGGACACTTCGCAGTACAGAGAGAGTCCACCTCGAAGCACCTTCAGAGAGTGTTCCAGCAGCTTGCATATTCTTGCTTGGGATAACTCAGCCATACAGTTTATTAAAACAAACTAATGTCCATCTTATGATATGCTGGGGGGGGGGAAACACCATTTGGTACTCATTGCAAATATTAACTAGACCAGTATTTGTTTCCTACCTTAAATGTATTCTGCATATCAAAAAAAAACCTGTTACTGGTTTTAGGATAATTAATTTCAGTTCTACAAGTAAATATGAAGGCATCCTGCTACAGCCAATGGTTCTGGTGGGGATCACATACGGTTGAGCACATAGTTTAGAAGTTTATTGCTCAGCTCCACACACTCTTTAGAACTGAGCAAGTCACTCTTCAAATAAGCTAACACCAGTAACACTTATGCTGGACAAGGGACAAACAGCAGAGATGGTTAAGATGCAGAGCTGTATTTGAGAGCTTACCATAATAGCTAGGAAAACACATTTAGGGAAATGCCACATCTTTCCTCTGACCATCATTCTTATGAAAATGAGAATGCAGTGCTCTGTCCTATAGACCTCAGACAGCAGCCACTGACAATTTCTTGACCAGATTGTAAAAGGGAAAAACATCTTTTTTAAATATCTTTCTGAATTTCAGTCTAGCCTAATAGAAAACAAACTTCAAAGCAGGATATTTTAGGAATTTAAAGCTATCAGTTTACTGTGACTATAAATTTATTTTTAAATGGTATTTTAGAAACTGCATATGGGCTAGTGTTTGTCATGTAACATGGCTTTAAATTGTATTCTTAAATGCGTATGTCTCTATCTCCTGCAAACACAAAGACTAGCTCAAAATAGTACAGAGACAGTTTGGGAAAGTTAATCTCCAAACCTCTAGAAGAAAACATGGGCATAAATTCCACAGCCCTGGACTAAGGAATAACTCTTTAGGTAAAATTCCAGAAGCACCATAACAAAAGAAAAATAGATTAATTGGACTTCATTACAATTAAAAGTGTTCATACTTTAAAGCATAACATCAAAGCAATACATAGGGTGGGAAAAATTCTTCAAATCACACTGATAAGATCATTTATCTAGCATATATCACAAAATTTATAGCTCAACAAAGATGAGTAACCCAAACAAAAAGTGTTGGAAGAGAGAATTAGATATCTCTCTGTAGAGACATATATACATCTGATTGGTATCTGAGAAGATTCTCAACCCACAGTCATTACAGAAATGCAAATTCTATCCACAGTGAAACAGCATGGAATTTGGGAGGCTTCCGTTCACATCTTTTAAAAAGCACTTGGACAAATGTTGGGGGTGTGTGAAAAGCTTATCCACTCACGCACTGGGAGTGTGACTATAAATTGGTCCCAGTGTGGGAAGGCAGTCAAGGTGGCTGGGAAGATGACTAGAAGGGCAGGTGGGTGAGGAGAAGGGCCACCTCCTGTGTCACTGTGGTCAGATGGGCACTGCTGGGCCACACATCTACATTTCTGGTCATTTGCAGAAACAAGTTGAAGTGCCCAGCCTTCCTCTGCAAGAGAGTAAGCACCCTTCCACCCCTCCCCTTCCAGGAAAGCCAGACCATCCCAGGCCTCTAAAGGATCCTCTACCTGTGGCAAGAAAAAGTGGATGGCCATTCCCTCAGTTCTCAAAGTTGTACTGCTAAAACTCCCAGTGAGTTTGCGCTCTCAGGGTGTCTCACATGAGATCACCTGGAAAAGGCCAGGGACAGCCACAATGGAGGAGAGGGGAGGAGACCAATATCCCTCGCCTAAGACAGCAGCAACTCATTAGGTTGGGAAAAGGTAGAAGAGAATGTGTGAAAGACAACTAAAGTTCACAGTTCCTTTATACCCACAGACTTGTGTGAAAGACAACTAAAGTTCACAGTTCCTTTATACCCACAGACTCGCGTTATGTGCCCAATAAACATTGTCTATACATCCAAAAGTAGTTAAACACTGAGTTGCCATAGCAGTATATGTGAAAATATATCTTGAGCATGGACCACTTCTATTTTAACTGCTGAAGTGAAATTATACAATCTCTATAAATTTCTTATTCTGCAAAACTAAAATGAGGAAAATGAAACAAATTGGAAAATGTTGATAATATACAATTGCATTTCTCTCTCTCTCTCTCTCTCTCTCTCTCTCTCTCTCTCTTTCTCGTGTGTGTGTGTGTGTGTGTGTGTGTGTGTGTGTGTGTAATATGTGTGTGTTTCTGGGAAGCTAATATACCAATCAAGTACCCTACAAGTAAGCTACATCTTCAACTCTATAGGAATTTTTAAATGACCACTTAAATTATAATTTTGATGCTATATTTTTAAACATTTGAGGGTTTTGAAATGCTTATCCCACATCAAAGCTGATAACCTTTTTAATAAAGGGGAGATAGTGAGCACTTTTGATTTTACCTACCATTCTGCTCTGTGTGTGCCGATGATGCAAAAATAAACATGTAGTTTCAATAAAACTTCCTTTCTGGATACTGAAATTTGAATTTGGCATAATTATGACCAAATGTTAGTCTCCGGAACTTTTGAAATGTGAGCCTATGCTTGGCCCGCAAGCTGAGAGTCGGGTTGGGTCCATCATCTTTATCTTGCTTCGTGCTCTCTATGACCTGAATGTGCTTACAGTTTAAAGTATGTGATGTAAACGTTTAAGAATAACTCCCACTACCAGAAACTTCCAGGAAGTACTGGCTCTCACTGTGAGGACCTTGTGGGTGACAGGTTGTAGGTGATCTTGGTTCCTTCATTATATTTTCCCCAGTATTTTTATCATCACACTGTCTTCAAGGGGAGAGACAGAAAGAAAAACACATGCAGACTGTGGTATGCCTGGCTCTCAGATTGTCTTTGGTCGTCCAAGTGGACTAAATGACTTCTAAACATTTCATTTCTATGCTGGGACCCAGCATCCTCAGACAAGCAAAAGCCTGATGCATAATTGTTCTAACGACCTGCAACCAGGCAACCACACAATTATCAAACCAGACTTTGGTACAAAAGCCTGCATTGAAGAAAAAAACCAAAATAACCAAAGCAGTTCCCTGGAAGGCCACCAGGGGGCAGAGCGTCTGCAACCCAAAGAAGAGGCGTTTCCAGCCCAAGTAGAACAGGCCTTTCTGTTAACGGTCCAGTTAACATTAATCTCTTTCAGAAACCTAATTAAGATTTTATAAAGACCTCATTTTGTTCACACAAAATGGCAATTCACAAAATCCACCATGCCCTTTTCTTGGAAGGTAGATAGCTAGGCACTTTCAAATTGCCCGAGCCCCCCCCCAAAAAAAAATTTCTACATGGTCCAAGGTAAAAGTTCTAGAAAATTTACACATTTTTCCCTTCCAAAACAGATATTTTTCTATCCTAGTAGCAACTATTTTCAAAAATAGTCATTTTTAATTTTTTCATATACAGCAAAATGCAGCCAAATGAAACTTGAAGGTGAAATTTCCATTTTTCTTAGTTCTGCGGTAAGACCTAGGAACTGACAGGAGCAGAAGGACAGGTGTGGACAGAGGGTCCACCCTCACAGCTCTCTAGCATGTCAGCCTCCTGAGACTCCATATGGAGCTCCCAAGGTTGAAGATAATATAAAGCCTTAATTTGTGTTTTTCCAAGTAACACGTACTAACAATTGTATCTGATCTATATTCAATATTAAATATCAAAGAAAATACATCAATGTATTTTATTTTAATCACCAGTAGCCTAGATGCAGATTAAAATTACGATCCATTGCGTGAGCACAAAACTCACCTGCCTAACAATTTCTACCTGGACCTTGCTAATAATGCCTCTCTCTTTCTCCCTCCCTCCCTCCCTCCCTCCCTTCCTTCCTTCCTTTCTTTCTCTCTCTCTCTCTTTTTCTTTTTAAGATTTATTTATTATTATATCTAAGTACACTGTAGCTGTCTTCAGACGCACCAGAAAAGAGCGTCCAATCTCATTACAGATGGTTGTGAGCCACCATATGGTTGCTGGGATTCGAACTCAGGACCTTCAGAAGAGCAGTCAGTGCTCTTATCCACTGATCCATCTCTCCAGCCCCTAATGCTTCTTTCTTATAGGGAATCTTATATCCATAAATACAGTTCCTTGTCCATGTGAACAGACAGGTCAGGCTAGAATAGGAACAAGCACTCCTGACCTCTCTTCTGTCATCATCTTTCTCCCTTGCGAAAGAATCTCCCAGAACAGTTCCAAACTTACTGTCTCTAATGTCGCTCCCTCATTCTTGTTGCTAACCTTTGAAATGTTAGTTGCGACACAGACACATAGCATCAACTTCTCGGCGGCGATCATTTTAAGTGCACCAAACAGGAATGCTAATGCATTCCTCCTATAAGGCAGTCTGCGTGCAGAACTCTCCCCAGAGCTGACTGCCTCCTGTACTCACTAAACAGCAGCTCCTTGGCATCCTCCTCCAAACCTCTGGCAACCGATGTTCTCCACTGAACTGATTATTTTAGGTACCTCACAGGACTTAAATCATGCCTAGTTTATAAGGCTTGTTTAAAAGCTGTCTTAATTTATTTATTTTAGAAGGCAAACTTTCATCTATGTTTTGCATAAGTCAACATTTCTTCTTAAGGTTGAATAATAATCCATTGTAGGTGCATATTGTATTTTGCTTAACTATTAATAGGCCTTTGGGGAGATAGTTCAGTTTGTAAAGTGCTTGGCATGCACAGAGTTCAAAATCCTGCTTCTGCTATCCTAACCAATAAATGCCTCAAGAAACCCTAACCTAATACCTCTCTCTCTCTCTCTCTCTCTCTCTCTCTCTCTCTCTCTCTCTCTCAACATATACATATATTTTAGAGATAGTAAACACTCAATTTATATTTGTTGAATTGATAAAGAATTGACTAAGTAAAATATGAATTCGTAATTTAAAAAATTAAGAAAACACAAGAACAGGCCATCCTAAGAGTCCACAGAAACTACACCCAAAAATTGAGAAATCCTTCTCCCAACAGACCTTAGAAGTCATTTAGAAATGTCAGTTGAACCTTAGAAGTTCAAAGGGTAAAATATTTATAAATAACAAATGCTAACAAATATCTAGGCAGACTCATGATGGAATCTAGCTACATTTAAGCAAGCAAAAATTATAATTGTTGCAATGTGAAGGTCTGTGGATGGGTTGCAGACTTATAAATAGCTGAAGACAAAGCCATTGGCTTGACTTGCACCATTTAGCCATTAATTCACAATATACACAACACCTAAGCATAAGTGGTAAAACTGAAGCCTGCTCAAAAGACAACAGGGAAGGTCCACCCACAGATTTATCAATAGCTTCTTGGACATAAGACCAAAGCACAGGCAACGAAAATGGATAAACTAATCTTCACTAATGTGTAGGAGTTGAGCATCAAAGGACACATCCAAAGGATGCAGAGGCAAGAAGAACGCACATGCCCTTTATGTATCTAACAATGGGAAGTGATACCAGAATAAAGATCCACAAGAACAACCACCCCTGATTCAAAACAGACGCAAGACCTGAGTCAACATCTTCTAAAGATCTGTAAATGGCCAGTGGCATGCCAAGGGATGGCAGCTCAACCACGTTGCTCAGTAGAGAAATGCAAATCAGATCTAGAGTGAGACTGTATACAGCCTTAGAATGCCCCATCAAAGCCTCCAAAAGGGAGGATGGTGACAGATGTATAGACACTTAAACCTTTATATAGTTCTGGTAAGAATGAAAAATGGCAGTCACTATGATATGGCAGTCTTTTAAAAAAAAATGAAAATAGTATTACCATGGTATCTAGAAATTCTACTTCTAGATAAATACCCAAAGGAATTATAAGCAGGGTCCTAATGAAATAGCTGTACTCCATGTTCATAGAAGTAATTATCAGTAATCCAAACACAGAAGTACCACATGAATGGACAGATAAGCAAACAGTGGTATAGCCACATGATGGATTGTTCTTCAGCTGTAACAAAGGAAAGAAACCATGATCTGTGCTACAGTGTAGAGAAGTTTAAATGGCATTATCCTAAATGAAATAAGCTAGTTACAAACTTATAAATAAGGCATAAAGGTGCTCATCTGGGGTCCCTAGAGTAGTCAATGTCACATTAGCCTGCTGGTTCCTAAGAACTAAAGGGAAAGTTTCAGAGATGCTTCATGGATATGGGATTCGTGTTTTGCTAGATGTAATGAGCTTTGAAGAGATGTTGCATAGCTATGAATGGAGAGCAGATACTTCATACATACGAACTCTTTCTCAGTAGGATACTTGAGGAAGTTAATTATAATGGATGACTTGGGAGGCAATGAATGAGCAGCTGGGTTTGGGGGATGGGGAGAATGAAGTGGGATTTTCCCCTATCACCTTTATTCACTTCCCCCCATCCTCTTTGTTCAGTTTTTAAATTTAGCTGTATCATTTCATCACAAAGGCTTACTATTGAGAAAGTAAAATTCTAATATGAACACCAGGCTGAAACATAGTAATTGTAATATATAAAGAGTCACAGACCTACTAAGAGCAGAGTAATAGGAGTAATCTATGCTGGGTTCCAGAAACAGGGTCTGTTTGTTGTCTGTAGTAACCACACCCACTGTTACTCCCACAATCCTGGTGCCCAGGAGGTTAAGGCAGTAGGGTTGTTTCAAGTTCAAGGTTAGACTGGGCTACAATGTGAGTCCCCATTTCAAGCATCACAACAGAGATCAGATGGAGGGAGAAAATACTGGGAGAGGCATTTTGAAGGTGACGTAGAAACCTACTTTAATGGAAACTCATCTACAAAGGTGACCCTAGCTAAGACTCCTAGCAATGGGAGATCCAGAACCTGAACTGGCCATCTCCTGTAACCAGGCAAGTCTTCCAGTTCAATGCCTGGGACATCAACCCAGCCACAAAGCCTATGACCTACAATCTGCCCTGTGTACAAGATGTGCTGGGGTAAAGGTGGTGCAGAAATTAAGGGAATGGCCAACCAATGAACAGTCTAACTTAAGACCCTTGCCCACCTCTGACATTGCCTAGAGGGTCAGAAACAAGAAGCTGGATAGCCCACACATCTAGACTAGAAAGAAACATGACCAACAAAAACAAAAAAGCAAAACAAACAAAAATAAAAATAAAAATAAACACAAAAGTCAATGAAATGATTCCCAATGATATTCTGCTATACTAGTAGAAAGGAGTCTAGCATAATCATCATCAGAGAGGCTTCATCCGGCAACTGATGGAAACAGAAGCCGGAGGGGACAAGGACACCACAGGATAAAAACCACAGAATCAACTAACCTGGCCCATAGGAGTTCACAGATACCGAACCAACAATATGGGAGTCTGCATGGGTCTGACCTAGATTCTCTGCATATATGTTATAGTTGTGTAGCTTAGTCTCCTTATGGGACTCCTAACAGTACAGGTGCCATCTCTGATGCTTTTGCCTACATCTGGAATAATTTTCCTCCCACTGTATTCCCTGGTCCAACATTAATAGGAAGGAAGGGGCCTAGTCTTATGGCAACTTGATATACCATGTTTGATTGATATCCCTGGAAGACCTGACCTTTTCCAAAGGGGAATGAAGGAGGAGTGAATGATGTGGTGAGTAGGAAGGGGGATGGGAGAAGAGGAAGAAGGGAAACAAAAGTTGAGATGTAATATATGAGAGATAAATAAATGAGGAGGAAAGACAAAAAGAAGAAAAAAGAAAAGAAAAGAAAAGAAAAGGAGAGAAAAGAAGAGGGAGTGGAGTGATAGCTATACAATTGAAAGCCCTTAATTAATGCTCTTTTTCAAAGGGCCTGAGTTCTATTCCCAGTTCCCTGAAATTCCAGCTTCACAAAATCCAACACTCTCTTCTGGCTTCCTCAGACATACACACACACACACACACACACACACACACACACACACACACCACAAATAAAAACTCACTCTTTTTAATAAAGAAAAAGAAACAAAGGCAAGCAAGCAAAAATTAAACACTAGATATTTTCTTTCATATACAGAATCTTGTTTTAATTTATGAGTACACATGTATGTCACAAAAGTAAAAAGTGACCATAAGAGAGGAAAGAAGACTAATGTAGGCGAGTCTGTGAGGGAATTTTCTTGACTAATGATTGATGGGGAGGGCCCAGTCCTCTGTGGGCAGTGTCATTCCCAAGCAGGGGATCCTGGAAGGTGTGAAAAGGCAGACAGTTGAATGTGAGCAGGGGAGCAGGCCAGTGAGCCGCACTCCTCTGTGGTCTCTGCTTCATTTCCTGCCTCCAGGTTCTTGCCTGAGTTCCTGCCCTGACTTTCCTCAGTGCCAGACTATGATCAGGCCATGTTAGCCAGGTAAACCCAAATTTTTCTTGGCAATGGTGCTTACCATGGGGATTGAAAGCAAACTAGGACAGGGAAAAATACAATGTGTAGTGGCATCTACATAGGAAAAATTGATTTTTGCCAAAGTTATTGTAAGTTATTTAGTGAGTTCTTTCTCATTTTAGTTTTTTTTTTTTACAAAATTATGTTTTATTGGCAAGTGAGCTGAAGAAAGCTCTACTATTATGAAATATAAAATATGAATTGTCAACTTCAAACTTGAACTAGTCATCTAGAAATTATTTCATTGAGCAATTAACACTCATGATGCTTTTGTTCAGGAAGGATGTGTTATGAAAGTCAGAACTTTATCCCTACTGAGAGGTAAATAATAACATTTTCTTGTTATATGTTAACTTTAAAATCTAAACAAATAAACAATCAAAAGCTGCATTTAGCCTTCTCTAGCATCCTAAAGCATGCCAATGATAAATTGTTCGCCATCATTAACTCTGCTTGTGCCCAGTTCCTACCCCTTTTCTTTTTGCCTAGTAATCTATAGATTATTTATACATTGTAAATCACACTTTGTGGCTGGCTTTTTCGCTTAACATCATGCTTCGAGGATATAACACTGCCCAAATGTCTCGTCTACACCTGAGCACTATTCCACTGTGTGGCTAGTCCACACTTTATTTCTCCATTTCTTTATCAACAGACATTGTTCCTACCATTTAGCCACTGATGGCAGTGTCGCTGTGAATGAGGGTCTACAAGTGTATTTTCCAGACTTTGCTTATAATTCTTCGGATATGACCATGTGATTGTCTTGCTTTTTATTATTTAGAGACCCACCACACTGCTTCAATAGCAGCTTCACCATTTGTCTGTGCCCACTAACAGGGGCCCCATTCAGCAATGGTTACCTTCCGGTTTGCTTCTTAAAATAACAGCTGTTCCAATGCAGACAAAGTGAAATTTCAGTTTTGTCTCAATTTACATTTTTTTTCAGTGGCAAATGATATTGAGCACTTTCATGCGCCTATTTAGAAACAAATCATTTTTTGGTAATAAAAACGTCGATATAAAACTCTCTATAATGTCAAGGGGGAGGGAGAAATATAATCATCAAAATACACTGTGTTGAAATACTGTTTGGTGCCTCATCTCAACAGAGGAGAAAGATCCTTCCCTGCCTTCCAATCTGGATGGCTCTGAGCATCTTGTGTGAGCTGATGAAGTGTGTCAGGCTGCCCTCCAGCCGAAAGAGGTATGACTTGTTTCCACCAATCTTTGGAGCAGGAACATTCCTCTTAGTCACTGAGCCTAAGACACAAACTGACACCCGGGAAGAAATCAAATGCCTAAGGCAAAATCTGCCCAAGGAACAGCCAGAAGCAGCTCCTTGCTGTGGGAGGCAGCTGAGAGTTTTGAGACCATCCTTTTAATATTCAAAAATGAACTGAAACACAGATTAGTTCCCAATAGTAAGACTACAAGTGATTTTCCTTGGACTTTTCCAATTTTTCTACAATAAATATGCATTATTTATAAGGTAGTAAAACAGGACTGGAGAGATGGCTCTGTCAGAATTTGATCCCTATTTACCCATACTTTAAAAAAAAAAAAA
>JADRCD010144475.1:0-19014 GCA_019843815.1 Montemys delectorum
ATGATCTATTTTCACCCCTCTGTTGGCCATTTGTACATATCTCTTCAGAAATGTTAGTTACGGTCCTTTACTTACCTAAAACATATTACTTGTTTTTATTTGTTTGTATATTAGTTATAGAATTCATAAACACTTTATTTCACATGATAGGTTGGTTCTTCATTCAGCTGACTATTTTCTTTGCTGTATAAAAGACTCACTTTAGCCGGGCAGTGGTGACACACGCCTTTAATCCCAGCACTTGGGAGGCAGAGGCAGGTGGATTTCTGAGTTCGAGGCCAGCCTGGTCTACAGAGTGAGTTCCAGGACAGCCAGGGCTACACAGAGAAAACCTGTCTCGAAAAACCAAAAAAAAAAAAAAAAAAAAAAAAAAAGACTCACTTTATAGGAACAGTGTCATTGGTCCTATGGCATCCTACAATAAACACAAATGTTCATCAGCTAATGAAGGCACAGGGGAAACATAAGTTTGAGAATGTTGCTAGATGTGCTACCTTTCTTGTGGCTGTCACTAAATGGCTGACAAGAAGCAAGTGTAGGGAGGGTTTGTTTTGCCTCTGTTTTATGATGGGGAAGGTGTGGTACCCGAGGCTCTCTCCATTGTGGTGAGAGCATGCCAGTGGACCAAATAGCAAGATCCTAGGTTGGTTTGAATATACTATTCCACTCTCATCTCATTTTCTTCATGTCTGTTACGAGGTCTACCCTCTTTCTTATGGCTGGTAATAATTCATATGCCTTCTTCCTCCTGCCTCACTGTGTTCTTTCCAGCTTCAGGTTCCAGCAGCTTAATATAATGTGCCTGGTGTTCCCTCTGCACATTCTTTATATTTGGTTTGAGTCTTTTAATGGTGAGCAGACAAGGCTCTGACATGTTTAAGTTATATTTCCTTAAGTATTTTTTCTACTTATACCCTGTTCTTTTTCTAACACCTTTGTTGCACACAAATGCTAGCTCCTTTGTTATTTATTATTCAATAATGCACTGTCATAGAATTTGAATGTTCTCTTTTTATTAGTGGTATCAAAGTACAAAAGAGTGGATTTCCTTATGCCATTTTTATACATTTATATATTGTTTTTATCTGTTTTGTAAAATTGATGGCAAATTTACACACAAATGAATAAATGAATGAATAAATAAACATATGTATGCAATAATAACAAAAGTGAATTATTTTTCTGGAAGAATTCATATGAAAGGCTTTCATGGAAACAGGAATATTTAAATTAGGCTTGAATTTTGGAACTAATAATCAAAAATTCTAGTTAGGGGCTTTTGCCTAGGCACAGTGGAAGGTAGTGGTAAATAAAATGAAAACTTATATATTGTGGATTCCCTGGAAGAGCAGAGCCAATGTGGAGAAATATGAGTTTGGCTCTCTAGACATCACAGATTTTTGAAGAGAGAAGAAACATTACATGGTTTTTAAAAGATGGCTCCAGTTGCTTTAGGATTTGGAGACTTGTAAGGTTGGGTGCTCCTCATGCTGATGTGACAGGAAGGTAAGCGCTTCCCTGGTGGGTCCCTGAGGACTGGGAAGAGGGGACAGAAGGGAGGAGCAGGTCTGAAAACCAGTGCACTGCATTGCTTACAATGCTTACACCAGTGCTGTGCACTAGAAAATACTAGCATCCTAGTATTTTGGGTATCTTATAAATGTGGTCTTTAACTAGAACACTTCACTGACTAGACACCCAAAGCGTATACTATTTTATGTTCCTGAGCACTGACTCAATATAAGGATGTTTGTCACCAAAACCAAAAGAGAAAAATTGGTGGAATAAACTTCTTGGAATGGGGTTTTCTTCTCTCTTTCTTTATTTATGCTGCACAAAAGGCAATTTTGATTCAGGTGTATTTGTTTATTCTAGTAGAAAATTCCATAGAAACAAAAGTGCCACTATAAAGAGCTAGAGAAAAACAACCCCACCCTGCGCTGCCATGTCTTGCATGACTATAAGGGGTCACACACAGGGACTGCCCATCAGTCCTCCTTTGTCTCCTTTCAGAAAGGATTCTTACAGATTGTAATACTTCTCCATGTTCTAAAACACCATTTGTCCAGGAAAGAAGTGTTGGGTTTCAAGGAAGGGGTGGTGGATCATAGATGTTTCTCATGCGGCCACTCAAACAATCGTTTCCTAGAGCACTCATCAGCACGTCTTTTTTTCTCATTTGCCTCTGGTTCATCACCTGTCTCCCTGCTTTTGTTATGCAACATGGTGGGAGAGAGTGAGTTATCTTCCTGATTCTCAAAATAACTATGTATTTGGGCAAAATTTATAAGTTTAGATTCTACTTTTAGCCAGGAAATGCAAACAAAGCTTGGAGACTGTTCCTTGACCCTAAATTCATTCCATGTTGCTATAGCATCACCGCTGAGAAAATGGGCGGCCCATTTTCCTCCCCATGGACACACTCAATGGGCTTTTGTCAGCTCTTGAATTATAGCATTAAAATTTAAACACTAGAGATTTAATGGGGGATTATTATGATACCCTAGTGCATTCCTTCTGTTGCCATTAGCAACCACAGCAAGGATGAGAAACATAGTTTTAAAAGGTGCTGTTTTAAAAAAATATATAAAGAGAAAAGAAAGAACAAAGAATGAAAGAAAGAAAAGAAAGGAAAAAAGAGAGAAATAGCACAATGATAGGAAATAACACTGGGCCAGCCCCCCAATTCATCATGTAGTTGAACCATCTTACAAAAGTAAATATTTTCATGGGACCTCAAGTTCAATTTGTTGCTTCTGAACACATTCTCCACCGTCGCGAAGATGTACAATGATAGCAGCACTGAGTTCCCATCTCAGATCCTTCAAAGTGCTATTACAGTAAGAGTCCACCAATACCTTCAGCAAGCTCTCTTTGTCTGTATGGTGTGGTAATGATGAAGGCTATGCTAGAAAGGGAGCTGAGAGAATCAATTCTTGAGTCTCCGTGAATGGAAGGGAGATCTGCTTGTTAGGACACTGACTGTTTATTGGTTATAACATTGCATTTCAGAAGACATGAATAATAAATAATAAAAGCTAGACACTTCTTGGCTTTTGTTTGATTATATAATCTGAGAAGTTTCTACATATCATTTTGCAACTATTTTTTCAACCAGGGCTTTAATTGGTTTACTATTTTTAATCTCCACTGCTGTTATAAAGCCAGCCCTGGTTTTGCCTGCAGGATCCCATTTTCCTGTTTATTATCAGAGATCACTGTGGCTATTCTAACTGCCAAAGAAAATGTACGTTATTTTCTGTATTTTGCTTGTCTGGATAGTGCTTTTCAAAATGTTTTGTTTGCTTGCTTGTTTCCAATTTTTAATTGTCCTTTGGTGTGAATGCAGTTTCACTGTGGGAACAAAACAAAACAAACAACAGACTAAATCAGTGAATAATTCTGTGTATTTTCACCACTGAGAGATAATATCTGTTAACCTAAGTGGGAAGCTTTATATGTCACAATGAAAGTAAGACTTCTTTTACTGAAGATGTCCAGGTGCCCTGTCCTTTCTGAGGAGCCAGTCCCATTGCCAAACTCTCATGTTTCTCTTCAGTGAACTCTACACACAACTTTACCCATGCTAAATTTTATGACATTTCAGCAGGTTGCTTTCCATATAACCACAAATATTAAAATCAGTATAAGCTGCAGCATCTCTCTATACTGGGGAAACTAGAGCTTATGGCCTTATGAGAGTGTGAATTTGAAGGCCTGAGGACAAGGGATAGGGTGTTTGCCTCCAAGTCCCCTTAGGAGAGCACACTGCTGTTCTTATTTGGACAGGAAGTGTTTATCAATAAATGGCAAAGAAGGAGACCCTCTCTAATGTTCAAATTACATATTAATGAGAAAACTCCAAGCAGTACAAAAACAAGTTATCAGTCATATTCTGTTTGCCATAGTTTGCATAAAACTACAAATGATTTCACAAATTCACAAATTAAGTATTTTAGGAAGTTTCTCTTTCTTTTCTTCCAAGCAATTCTATAGGACACTTCTTTGTGAGCAAGACTTCATGCACACAGATGAATGAGTTTAGATGCCACATGCTAGAGGTGAACTGCTTAGCTCAAAACTTCATTCTTGCAAGTATCAATCAGCCATGAAGAAAGTACCATGTAGACACTCCCACAGAACAATCTGATGGAGACAGGATCTCAGTTGAGGTTCCTTCTTCCCAGGTTTGACAAGTTGACAACTAGGATTAGCCATCATGAGCCTTAGACAGTCTACGCTAGTGTTTTGTTGACATAAAGCATGACATGAGCCTACTGATTGAAAGCTGAAAGACTATTGAAGCACAGTGACAGTCACAGACACCAGCCTCCTTCTGAGAAGTTTCTTTGCCCCCAAACCTCGAGGAAATGACAAAGATAGGTCCAGATGGAGCAAGTATACAGGGCAGTTTTCCTCCTAGATCTTTCCGTGTGTAGAATACAAATTTTAAATAGAAAACAACACTATCTCTCCTTTTATTCCCTTTCCCTGGAGGGAAGCATTGACTTTATGTCAATAGGCAGACTTTTTTTATTCCAGTGGAAAACACCATCTCTCACTCATTTTTTAAAAAACAGAGATCCTAAACGAGGTAGTCCAGATAAGATCGTCAATGTCTTTTCTCCTAAGATCACTCAAAATGTGAGTGATCTGTGGTGAACTGTTCCTGAGCACAGATGTACTAATACTACACATAGATACACTTAAATATATTGGGGCCTAATCTGTCCCTTCCTTAGAGGTGAGAGGGTTTTATTAAAAACCAGTGATCCTTGAATTTTTATACATTTTAGATATTAACCCTCTGTCAGATGTACGGTTGATGAAGATCCTTTCACGATGTGTAGGCTGCTGTTTGTCCTATTGACAGTCTCCTTTGCCTTACAGAAGTCTTTGCTTTCATGAGGTTCCATTTATCAATTGTGGATCTTAGAGCCTGAGCTATGAGTGTTTTGATCAGGAAGCTGTCTCCTATACCAATGAGTTGAGTATTATCCACTTTTTGTTCTATTAGATTTAGTGTGTGTGATTTTATGTTGAGGTCTTTGATCCACTTGGACTTGAGTTTTGTGCAGAGTGATGAATACAGATCTACTAGAATTCTTCTACACACAGACATCCAATTAGATCATTACCATTTATTGAAGATGCTTTCTTTTTTCCACTAATTCCTCAGAGTGGGGGGAGGGTACACAAGGGGGGATCAACTTCCCTGAGGATAAGGGGAGGGGCAATGGGCATAGGGATTTGTTAGAATTGGACCAGGAGGAAAGAAGGGAGAGGGGCTCTAATCAGGATGTGAATTAATAACAAAACAAAACAAAATAAAAAACAGTGATCCTGGCGAACTGATCTCTCTGTGACGCTTACTTCCTCTGGATAATTTTCCTTCTCTAGAAGTAAATGCGAATTTGCTTAATTTAAACATTTTTCCAAATTTATTCTAATAGTAAACATCAAAAATTGGCATACCAGACAGGTGTACCAGGAATGCCTTACCTCCTGTTGTGAAAGAAAATCTATCATGGGCTTCTCACACATGCTTCCTTTTCTTTTTGTGATTTCAGCTCGGTTAGTTTGGTTTGAAACAGGTTCTCCCTTTGTAGCCAGAACTATAGCAGAACTCTTACACACACCAGACTGGCCTCAAACTTGAAGTTATCCTCCTGCATCTGCCTCGAAGTCCTGGGATTCCAGGATTATGCCACCATGCATCCACCACAGTACTGATGTAATCTTTTCTGGGAAAGATAGCTGAAAGAGGAGCCTATTGGACATAGCAGGTGTTTAATCAGATGCCTTACACATAAAGGCATGGAGCCAGTGAAGCTGTTTCCAAGAAATTGAGCTTTCCTTTGAGGGTTCAGAATAGGACTAAGACTGGGACAGAGTTGTATGCTTGCCACTTTAGAAAAGAAGAGCAAAAGGATTTTCTGTGGAATTAAAAGATTTCAGTCTTCTCATTGTGATTTTAACTGTATACATGAGTTTGTGTTGTATTTCTTGTGTGGAGTATGTTTGTAATTGCATTTCTTGTGTGGGATTGCGGTTAACTCCCATTCGCAGAATGATTAACCTTTTCTAAGACTCCACTGAAAATAGCTTGCACTAGTAGCATCCTAAACATCACAAAACTTTGGTAAATCTTCTATAGAATCTACTTTATATTAAACAATGTCATTGATGCTATATGATCACAATTTAGCATACCCAATTCCAAAACACATTACGTTTAACAAAAATCTGATTCATTTCTTCATGGCATTATCTATAAGTTTTTAGTCATTTCTTCTTGACAAGAATGTATCTTATATTTGTATTAATCTTCTCTGGAAGATTGTCAGGGCCTTAGAAGCTTGATATACTTTCTTAGTCAAATGTGGTCTGATTGAATATTCAATGATAAATTATATAATTAAAAATTTAGTGGATAATTAGATTAACACAGATCAAAGGACCAGTAACTAAACTGAAATCTTAAACAATAACAAATGCAAAAGAGGACCACAAAATGGATTTGCAGGTAAACTTGGTTTCTGCCTAGACTGAAAAAATCTAAGTTGTATTGCCTGTATTAGTCAGGGTTCTCTAGAGTCACAGAACCTATGGTAGTCTCTATATAGTAAAGCAATTTATTGATGACTTACAGTCTGTAGTCCAGCTCCCAACAATGGTCAGCAGCAGCTGTGAATAGGAGTCCAAGGGTCTAGCCATTGCTCAGTCCCACAAGGCAAGCAGGCAAAGAAGAGAGAGAAAGAGAGCCTTCCTTCTTCCAATGTCCTTGTATAGGTCTCCAGCAAAAGGTGTGGCCCAGATTAAAGGTGTGGTAGTACACACCTTTAATCCCAGATGACCTTGAACTCGGAGATCATCTTGTCTTAATCTTCCAGGATACATAGCCACCATGACTCAATATCTCCATGCCAAGATCCAGGTCAGAAACTTGTATCTCCCAGACTCCAGTTTAGGATCACAGGTGAGCACTCTAATTCTGGATTGTAGTTCATTCCAGATATAGTCAAGTTGACAACCAGGAATAGCCACTACACCCACATGATGGAAGGAAAGAACTGACCCTTCAAGTTGTCTGTGATCTCCATATCCTTGGGTCCTAGCACACATGAGCACATATACATTATATACAAATGAAATAATATTTTAATTAAAAATGCAACTGAAAGAAAGTTAAAATTACTAAAATAAAATATAAAAAGACAACCTGCAGACGTGCCTATGAATCATGTCTGTACCTGGTGTGCCCAGTTCAGAATAGGCTTCAGGTTTCCTGGAACTGGGGTTATGGTTCCATATAGAGCTATCCTATAGATGCTTGGAATAAAAACCGAATCTTCCAGAAGAGCAACCAGGTTTCTTAATGCTGAATCACCTCTCCATTTCCTATTGAGCAGTTTTAAAGAGATTTGGAAGAGAAGCAGTTGAGTTATCTGTGCCCAACCAGAAGCTTTGGTTTGTCCATTTACAAAGAACAGAAAGTACAGAGTTGACCTAATTTTTGAAAAGTTAATGACAAAACCTTTCCAGGACTCATAACTAAATCAACATAAATCAGTAACATTTTATTTATTGATAAAATAATAATTCCAATAATTATGTACTTCCTGCTACCTACTAAAGCTTTAGAGCTCCAGAGACAGAGGATGCTCTTACCCTCAGGTTAAGAAAACAAACCTTCTGGAAACAACAAAGGGACATAATAGCAGAGCAGGAAAATGGTAAAAATATCAGCTTATGAATTTGCAACTTGCTGAATTCTTCTTCAGTGACAATTATCAATAAAGATAATGTGTCCATAAGAACTGAGCATTCACACTACCAGCAGACCTGACACTTCTAAGATGTGTTCTTCATCATAACAGAAAATTATTTCAAAAGATTGATCAAAGATGCATTGAAGCAAAGGAATTGGGAAGAATACACACAAATAAGCAGAATACTGGTGAGTTATTAAAGAAACATAAAATGAGCCAGGCGGTGGTGACGCACGCCTTTAATCCCAGCACTTGGGAGGCAGAGGCAGAAGCAGGTGGATTTCTGAGTTCGAGGCCAGCCTGGTCTACAGAGTGAGTTCCAGGACAGCCAAGGCTACACAGAGAAACCCTGTCTTGAAAAATCAAGCAAAAAAAAAAACCCATAAAATGGAGAAATAGCCAAATACTATTAGCTATAGGAAAGAAATGCAACTAACGAAAGAGATTTTAAAAATTAGAGTACAAGAATTTGTATTTAGATATAGAGAAACTTGAATCTTCTAGAAAGAATACTACAAGGAAAAATATTATAATAATGAGATCAATAATATTCTTATCAAAACACAATATTGAAACTTAAGACAATAAACATGGGGGGGAACATTACAGCTATTTGAGGCTGTGGCTCAGTTGGTACAGTGCTTGTTTAGCGTGCTGAAGACCCTGTGCTTGATCATTAGTACTTCATAAACCAGCCATGAAGGCACATGCTTGTAATCTCAGCACCCAGGAGGTGTAGGTAGAAGGATCAGCAGTTTAAGGTTACTCTTGGCTTCAAAGCAAGGTAGAGGCTCCAGTGCAGGAGATGCAAGGCTTTATCAAAAACACACATTTTATAAAGCTAATGGTACATGTGTTATATGTTGGTAGCGAGCATTGGACTGAGATCAGGGATCCCTATGGAAGAGTTAGGGGGAGGAATGAAGGAACCGAAGGCACCCTACCTGTGCTCTGGATCTTGAAGCAGGCCCAGTAACTTTGTAGCCTGTCTAATGAAAAAAAAAATGTTTGAACTGAGATGACTACAAACAGAAAATACAATGAAAAAGCAAGTGCTTAGTTCTGCAATGGGATTTTGCAAAGCAGTGAAAATGGCAAAGCCTTGGAATTCATGCATATGAGGGGGCAAGGTAGTTACAGAAACATCATGTGGCACATGCCAATTTTCTGACATAAAGTAAGAGAGCCACAAACTGTACCCATTATGCAATGTATCTGTGAAACTTAAAAACAACAAAGAAACCATAAGCCTAATATTCAGAATACTAGCTCTCCTTAGGTATGGGAAGGTGAAATAGAAAAATCATAATAATGATATGCAGCTCCAAATTTTGCTTTTTGTAGTTCGTCCATCTGGGATATGAGCGAGGGAGGTGACTTGCTGCCCTGGCAAGGGGGCAGAGTTCAGTTCCTATCACTTGTGTTTGCCCCTCACAACTGCCTGTAATTCCAGATCTAGGGGACCTGACACCCTTCTCTGGACTCTCCAGTTGCTACACTCACATGCACATATCCTACAGCAACACAATGTGTATGTGCTTCTGTGTGTGTGTGTGCGTGTGCATATGTGTGATAAGAATCTGGAGATAAATAAACTAATAATAAATAAATTGAGAAATATCTATTGTTTATTTCATTTTGATTCTTTAAAACTCATGTATGTATTGTTTATGTTACAATTACATTAAACTGAAAGTAGAAACAATTTTTCTTACATATGCATGGCAAATACACATACATCTCCATTTTATCTAAATAGGTTCATAATTTTAGCTTATTAGGAGTCTCTCTTTTTGTTGACAAGTTTATGTAAGCATTTCATTCATGAATCTTGCAGAGGACCTGGTTTGGGTCCTCTGAAATGGTAGTTCAAGACTGTCTATAACTGTAGTTGCAGAAGATCTGGTACCCTCTTCTGGCTTACACTGGCACCAGATGTGCATGTAGTGCATATAAATATATTTAGGCAACACACTCATACACATACTATAAAATAAGAATCTTTTAAAAAACTTAGAATAAAACAACCTCTAAAGACTGCATCGCCTACCATTTCTTCTAATTCTTCACACCAATTCCAATATTATACTCATTCTTCTTGCTTTGTTATGATCAGGGTGAATGTTCTTTGATGCAATCCTAATATATAATCTTATCTCTTTAATACAAATTCTAGCAGTGGAGCGGAATTGATGTGGGTGCATCTAAAAGGTCACAGTGACGTTCAGTTTGATAGCTCCCGTTTCCTTGCTAGGACTCTTTCTCTCCCCCGCAGTTTGGTGTAATCTCTCGTGCACTGTGTGGAAGCATCCTATGCCCAGAAAAAGTTGACGATCTATTAAAAAAAAAGGCAGGAAGTAATTGAGAGAGATTGGAACTCTGGGAGATAGTCAGAGGCAGAAGATTTGCTCCATGGACTCTGAGGATGTCAGATGTATGAAACTGAGGAGAGGTAACTAGCCTTGTGTAGATCTAGCGTCTGATCTGAACAGAGAATCATGTAAGTAATTTTCAGGGCTGGGGAGATGGTTCTGTGCATAAAGTGCTTGCTGTGCAGGCACAAGGTCCTGAGCACAGATGCCTAGCACTCACATAGAAGCTAGGCATGGCTACACATTTGCAACCTCAGTGCTGGGGACTGAAGATGGAAGATCCTTGGATTTTCTGGCCCACCAATGTATCCGAAACAGCAAGCTTCAAGTTCAGTAAAAAACCATGTCTCAATAATCAAGGTGGGCAAGTGATTGATGCCAACTCCAGGCCTCCACATACATGCACATGGGTGAGCACGCAGCACACATGTACCCAAACCCCTCATCCATGTCTCAGAGCAAGAAGTAAAATTGCAAAGAGGTCATTTTTAGATGATGCAATGGTTAGCAATTTGGATATTCAAGTATGTTGTGTATAGCAGTACACAACACAGTACAGGTTTAGATACATAATGCATATCTGTGAAGGAATAAAACAGTGAAATGCAGTAGGCAGTTGAATAATTCTAAACATATGAACAGAAAATCCAAGCAAATGTACTTACCTTACACGTATCAATATGTGAGTATTTTTATGAATGCGTGTTAGATATGTAAATGTGCTATGTAATGTCATCCAATTTATTCTCCTTCATAGAACATATGTAGATATCATGTAGATATGATAAATCACAAGGTGAGATTTTGTACAGGCTAGAAGTGTGGTGAGCACAGGGTTTCTCATGTATTTTGAACTCCATGAATACAAAGAGGAAATGCTTTGGGAGCACGTGGAGACAAGGGACAGACGATGGCCATTTGGGAAGCATGATCAGTTTTTCCAGTGTCTTAACAGTTGATGTGAGTTCAGATTTACAAGGATTCTGCTAAGTTTTCATTTCATCTAGACCCAAAGTCCCTTCCCTGTGGTTTTGAAACTGAATAGTTCACGTTTCCTTTGCCTGTCAAACTCCCTGGAATGTTTCTGGGTTTTGATTGTTATGCAACTTGGGTGTCTGCACATGGATTTTCTTTAAAGACACATGCTTCTCAGAAGTGTAAATGTTCAATTGGTAGTCCAAAGGCTCTTATAATATTGCCCCCAAACACTACTGAAACATCTCAGAAATGTCAAGACTAGTTTAGTCACAAAGACTGTAGGGAAAGCCATTTTAGCTGAAATCCCACTAGTAGTGATCAGAAGTCAAGTTGGAGTCCCACACCATTCCTGATGAAATCAGGATAACACAACATTTTGACTCTCAAAATGGGGATTGGGTTATGGAGAAAATAAAAATACTAGAGGAAGTGACCCCAATAAATATTGACTTTCTGGCAAGTTTGGGTCTTTCCATGCTAAATAAAAATATGAGGCCTTTTAGTGACACTTGACCTATGAAGTCATGTCCAATATTATACTACGCTGGACAAGAACTGCAAAACAAACGAATGTCCGAGTGAAGCCAAATTATTACATCAGCATTTGACTAGTTTTCTCCATATTATGCTTGCTTTTGCCAATTACCACCTCCCCAACATGGAGTTTCTGGTTCACAGGAATTTCAATATGTCCATGTCATGAATTTACAAGATAGTACTTACCTCTAAGAGTAAGCATAAACAAGACGTAACACTAGAGCAACATTTGAGTTCAGAGAGGAAGGGGAAGAACAGTATGGAAGGTCTGAGAGTCCATGAGAAGCAAGCCATGAGTATTCTTGTTTGCATCTCTCTTAAACTTTACCCCAAAAATTCTAATTTCTATGTTTCCACTTATTTCTGGATTCTTGTAAACAAAAGTCAAAGTCCTTTCCCTGCGTGTTGGTCTCTCTCTAGTCTTAAACTTCCCTAGATTTGTTGCATGGACATATTCTGTAGGAGAGGACAACTAGGAAACACTGCATAGATCCAATAAACAACACTGCCAATGTATCATTGTTACTGAATGTAAGACATAAGAAAAACATTATTTCTCAGTACTTGGCATAATACATAGAAGAGTCCAAGAAGCAGGGTGTGTTCCTCTACTCAGAGGGGTTTAAAACTCCGTCAAGGAAAAGGACCGGATTGTAAAAAATGAACTTAGGGATGCCCAAGAGGAGATAGAAGGCGGAGGTGTTGTCCTCAGGTCTATAACTAAATCTTGAACTTTAAAGTGGAACAAACCATTTACAAAATTTTGTTCTTTATCCAGGATGGAATATTCTTTCAGATCCAGGAGAGCAGGCCACTCTGAGACAAATGAACCGTGATCTGATTGATGCAGGATCCGTTTTTTCATTGAGTTTCAGGAAAACTGATCATGAAGTAGAGTGCTGGACACAATTCAGAGTTCCTGCCAACTGGATAGAATACATCAGTAAATGCCATCAACTCCATCTATATAGAACCTCTCACTTTATCAAATATTGACCAAATAACTATTATTTTTAATCAATCAGAAAGAACCCACTACAATACTTTTCTTCAGACATTAAGGTGGTGGTTTGGTTGACTGATTGAACTCACTTTGCAAACAGTTGTGGTTTTATAGAGACATGATTTTGGCTTCAAAAGCCTTCCTTCTTTTCCAGTTCGGTTTATGACTCATTGGAGAGCCATGCAAAGGAAGTGGGCTCAGGCCCACGTGCTAATGTTTTAGCGATAATTCCCATTGGGCTCATGAATGGACTCACTGAATGAACGAGTGATAGACAAGAAGGGAAAAGAATGTTAATACCCAAAATAGCCACACAGGGAAGCCCAGAGGCTCAGTGCCTTCAGTACCACCTAATATTCCACAATTCCCTGGGCAAGTCACTTCAGTGTTAAGAGGGGTCCCTGGTGCTGAGTCCATATTTCTTAATGGTCTCCTTGCTCCTCTGTACATTAAAACCAAGTTTACTGAGCCTAAAGGAACTCCTCCTCCTCTTCCTCTTCCTCCTCCTCTTCCTTGTTTTTCCTCTTCCTCCTTCCCCTCATTTCCTCCTCTTTCTCCTCCTTAGATCTGGAGCTCAGGAAAATCTAGATCTGGCTCTTCTTCTATATAACTATATGGTATCCTATATGTTAAATTTGCTCTGTATACCCGAATCTTGGTTTAAAAACCCAAGTGGGACTTGATATCTCTAGCCCTTTCTAGAAAAATTTGTTCTGTTGTTGAAAATAAGAAAAGGCACCTCTCGGCTCCTGATTTGAATACCATGTTGCAGCCTGATATGAATTAAACTGTCTGGGTTATAAACCAGCTACAGACTAAGCTTCTGATGGAAGCAGCCAGTGACCCTTGGCAGCAGCCACACTTGCAGTTCCCGCTATAGTATTCAGTTACACCTCTGCTCTCCGGCTAGCAGCTGCCTGTTATATAACTGTGACTGTTGCTGGATTACTTAATCCCTTTGCCTAACCCTAATTGCACAGTTTGCTTGCGGCTTCTGTAATACCTGGTTCTCTCCAGCGACACACTCCAAGGGTAGATGTGGCTGCCGTCGCCAAACCCCCGCTCTCGCTGAGCTAAAATTCTGTCATGTGGAACTTACATGTAGAAGACATTATTTCTGCTTTTCCTTCTGTCTCTTTCTAGCTGGCAAGGGAGTCCTGCCCAAAATGACCTAGCACTAGGAAAAATTCTAACAAATAATAAAGTTGTCCCGCCCAGGTACAGTACATACTGTCCTCTGACTTACCGCACAGAGAAAGTGAGGGGGCAGCTGGAGACATCCGGGGGAGTCACAGCAAGATGATTCACCTTAAATACAAGGCTTACATCAAATTGGAGCCACGAGTCTTACCAATGTGCACAACCTGCAAGCTCTTTCATCCAAGGAAACCGCTTAACTGTACTTATCAGAAGGGTAGATCTAGGAGATTAGAAACAATATACCTATATATTCCACATAATATATTAACCCGTGCTTCTCGTTTTTATTTTGTTTTACTAGTAAAAGTGTTGAATTCCTAATTTAGAAAGCTTGGATAAATAGAAAACAAAAACAAACAAAAAACACACCAAAACCCTCCCAAAGAATCAAAATAGATAAAAACTTACAATCTTTTTTCAATGTATGTTAATATTAACACAATAAAACATATTGACTAAGTTTATGAAATTTTTATCATTGTCATAGATATCTATTTTTTATCTGTAAATATTTTGTATTATATGTTCAATTAATCATAATGTATTTATCCATTCTCTTGTCTATCTGAAGTTTAGATTATTATACCTAAATTTTTTAAGAATTAAGAATGTCATGAAAAACATTCTTATTTTTGAGATAGTGTCTCACCCTGTAGCTCTACATAGCCTGGAGCTCACTTTGTAGACTTTGTTGGCCTTGGACTCACAGAGATTTGTTTACCTAAGCCTCTTCATTGACAGGACGAAACGTTTGTACCTCCACATTAGGTATAGTAAGTATCTTCTGCAAACATATTTTTGAGCTTCTGATATTTTGTTTCTTAATCTATAATACTAAAGAGGTTGAATATGTAGCACAACAACTAACTCTAAAAACTATAGCTAGAATTTTAAATTACAGAAGAAAATCTTAGTGCAGAAGTGATAATCCATTATAATGGTAGAAGTTATACATGTAGAATTGAAAATACCATCATGAAATACAAGGTATTTTTATGTTGGTTTCCTTTAAATGTCATTTTCTTCTCTTTTCATTTTTTCAAGACGAAAGTCTCTAGTTTCTAAGGGTAGCCTCGAACTCCCCTTGTGGCTAATGATGATGTAGAACTCCTGATCCTACTGCCTCTATCATGTATAACCCAAGTGCTGGCATTGTAGGCATGCACCACCATAGTTTGCTGTGAGAATGAAGATCAATCACAAGACTTAATGCAAGTCAGATTAGAAACCCAACTGAGCCTCATTCCCAATGCCTTCTTTTTGCTTAGTTATTTAGTATTTAAAAATTACTAATTTTACATATTCTAAAAATCTGAACACATCTCTCAAAAAGCAAAGATTTAAGAACAATACTTATCAAACTATTAATGTAAAACAAGATTTACAAATACCAATTTATGTAGAAACTGAAAATAAATGCATTAGTAAAACATTCCAAAATTAACTATGTAGTTGTCTCACAAAGCACTGGAGTCTGATCCCGCCCTCCTCCATCTCTAGTCCAAATCATCCTTACCCTCGTCCTCCCCTTTTGTTCCTCCCCGTTCTTTTTCTTCTTTTCTTCTTGCTTGACTAGTCTGTCTCTACTTTCAGAGACTTTTTTTCTGTTTCTTTCTAATAACCTCAATTTTAGCTAGTCTGGTTTCATATGTAATTATTTGCATATGGACTTTGACTTCTAAGTTCAGATGAAGAGCTATTCTGTATGACCCAAAAGGCTTTCTGCTTCCCTGTTAGGGAAAACCATTATGTTTGCTAGTCTGCAGTTTGACAAGACTATTGTCTTGTCACCTCCATCTATGACAGTGATTTTCAAGATAATGACATTCAACTGGTTATTGGAAAAATAATCATGTTATATACTTGATTGATCATTTTTATCCTATGTGGTAACTGACTATTGAATAACCCTTAAGCATATTAAAATATAGTGACTATATATAATAAATATATGAAATATCTTCTACTTTTACTGCATTAGATAGTTTATACTCCAAACAAGTCTACATTGTCCTGAAGAACTTTAGCATCTATAATGGACATGGACTTTATTGTCACAGTCCACTGGCTTTTTGACCCACATGACAGTGTCTCTCTGAACAGAATCTAACACAGTGTCTATCAATATAATCTTTCCAGAGGTGAAAGGGGAATCTTGGTAGCATGGTCTACCTATGAAAACGGCCTGCCACAGGACAATTTTGAAACAGAGGAGGGTGAGCAGTCAAAATGTCTGCATTAAGATTTCCTGAGTGTGCTTGGGGCTTGGGGACTTAGTCTAGACCATGAAGCCGTTGAGACAATGCTGTGAGTCTTTTTTTGCTTGAGTGTGAGTATGATTGGTCAGAGGTTGTCTAGGTCAGCTCAACTAAAGTAGTTTTAGAAATGCCAGTCTTCACTTCGGTGCTTATATCAGGTTATTACTTGTAAATCTTTGAATGTAAACTACTGTAAAGGGAATTAAATAACAATTGCCCTTTACCCCTGTCTTAGGAAACTTTTTCATACTTATTATGTATTCTGTTTTTCAGGTTGTCATGTTCCCTCATGAACTGTAGTTCTCAAGTTTTGTTAAACCTGCTGTGGAGGCTAGAATATTATAATCTCAGTCCATATTTATTTTGTAAATAAAAGAGCATGCTTAGAATGTGGGATTAAATATAAATCACACCTTTATATTTGCTAGGGAAAAATTGATTCTTGAAAGAGAGTAAACAGAACCTATACAGAGATCATGATTCATTTCCAGTATAAAAAAGAAGTTGACCTCAATAGGCGTAGATGCCTGACCTGTTTAATCATGGGTACCTGCTATACGTATTGGTATCTTTGTTTTATGCCTCTTACTTGCTTGACTGAGATATTGGCACTTGCTGTCTGTACACTGTCACAGGAAAAGACTCATGGGAAAGAAGCTTCCAGAAATTATTTAAAAAAAATTGATTGTAGAGAAGTTTAGATGATCGGTTATAAAGCTTCCTCCATCCACTCCTGTCCCTGTTTAAGACTGGGCATGCATGTCCAAAGCCGAGGGCTTGCCTGTTCTCTACAAACATCATGATATTTCACTTAAATCCTGGGAAGATGAAAATGGATACGTGGTGTTATTGCCGAGTTTCTAGTAATGGCTATCATCAACAGAATTTGGCCATTTGTTTTCCCATTAAATTTCACATTAATGTGGCTTTAAAAGAGAGTTTGTTCTGTGCAGGTGTGTTCAGAACTCTCTGGTTTGGATGAATTGCCAGGGACTGAGGAAGAAATTGTTTCTGGAGGCAAATTAAGAGTGTGTGTGTGTGTGTGTGTGTGTGTGTGTGTGTGTGTGTGTGTGTGTGTGTGTGTGTGTGTGTGTGTGTGTGTGTGTGTGTGTGTGTAGAGACCAATGGTTGACACTAGGTAGATTCCTTTATCACTATTTATCTATTTATTCATATTCCAAATTGGATCTGTGGCTGAACCTGGAGCTGGCTGTTTTAGCTAGCCAGTGCACCCCAACTCCATCCCCTAGTATCTGCTCGTCTCTGCTCACCTTGTACTGGACTTACAGGGATACACCACCATGTCCAGCATTTCTGTGGAAGCTGGGATATGAAGTTGGGCCCTGATGTGTGTGCAGCAGGCACTGTACTCACTGACCTCCTTACTGGGCATGGTTCTGAACATCTAGACGAATACCTTTATGTATATTTGTAATATGTTAACTTTGTGTTACCATTTTAAAGTGCCACTGTCAAAACCACCCCACATATATGTAAAAGTAAAGTGTGGTAAAGTACAATAAAATAGTCGGCTGGATAGCAGAGTGAAAAATAGACAGAGTGCAGGGATGATCAGCAGAAGAGGGAGCCCAATCCCCCAAGCATTCTGAGTGGATCGACAGCTGCTAGACTTCTGTCCTTTTTTGGTCTGGATCACATGTTTCCAGAAGTCATGTAGCCACCTAGTGCAAGTCAGACATAAAACAGCCTTAGTCATTGGATGACTTTTAATTACTTATCCAAGTTTAAAAAGTACATTTTTGGGGCATGAGAGCATGACTTGCCAGAGCATACAGTACAGACTGTACACTCATAAAAGTTTGTCTTGTATGTGGGTTGGAGTTGTGAATACTCATGGCTAGAGTAACTCATAATCACATTCTTGGGTTTTGGATTTTCTCCCCCCTTTTTTAATATTTCAAGGATAATTGCTATGTTGTAAGTTTAAATTTTTTTTTAAAAGTTGGATTCTAGGGAAGTGTTCATAGTCATAAGACGACAAAAGCTCAGACTAAACCTTTGACAAAATGAAGAGCATTTTCCAAATGATTCGTCAAAAGTGGGTTCTGATTTACAATCTACCTAGCACAGTGGAGGAAAAGCCACATGTAAATCAAGATCAAAACCATTAAGAAAGATACTAGAGAGGGAATGATCACCTCGTAGCTGGAACTGCATCTATTCGTGGAGACTGTCTATCAGCAAACTGAGTACATAGTGGAGGTGTCATCTCACACGTACCAGATAATCTGCCTTGGGGTTCAGTATTATGAATGCAGCCATAGATTCCATCAGCCAGTCTTCTGCTGCACTTTAGCCTCTCTGACTTGAAGACAGTGACAGAAAGTGGAGAAGCAGACTCACAAGCAGATGACCCCTCGCTGAAGGCGTGGGCTACTAGAAAAGGAACAGCTGCATCCTGTCTACTGCAGCACTTGCTGCTTTGTGTGGTCTCTGCACATGTGTGTAGAGATCAGAGGCCAGCCTTAGCTGTCATTCTTCAGGAGCCTCGCTCATTGTTTTGAGACAGTATCTTTCACAAAGGCCTGAAGCTTGTTGAGTAGGCAAGGCTATCTGACCAGGAACTATCCCAGGTTCTCCTGTAGCTGCCTGCCCGGCATTAGGATTGCAGGCCCACACCATCCTGCCTGGCTTCTTACAAAGGTGCAGAGTACAGAGTTTTGCCTGGCAGGCTCTGGACTGACTGAACTTTGCCCCTTACTCATACAGCTTAGTTTCATGAACACCAAAGATTTGTTATAATCTCAACAGATATCAAGTGTTATTCACATTGAATCTTTAAACAAAATTTATTCAGTTAAGTTGTTGAGAGTTTCAAATATCTACATAAAAGCTGCAGAGAAATTTAAAATAAAATTTCCGAACTGTGTTTA
>JADRCD010144478.1:0-11247 GCA_019843815.1 Montemys delectorum
AAAAAAGAAAGAGAGAGAGAGAGAGAGAGAGAGAGAGAGAGAGAGAGAGAGAGAGAGAGAGAAGAAAAAACTGGAATCAGTGTATCAACTTTAAAAGGAGGTAGGTTTTTTTTTAAAAAAAAGAAAGAAAGAAAAGTTAAGCTTATATTTCCAAAACGATATAGTCACTGGCACCCTAACATTGTTTATATAAATAATACACATACATGTACACACCACCTATGGTCATCCAAGCAACCTTAATTAAATACAGTCACATACACACGCACACACACACATGCGCGCACACACACACACACACACACACACACTGGGTAATGGAGCATGGAAAAAATAAAACAAGTTCTCAGGAGTGGAAGGGAGATCAGACAGGATAATGAAATGGGACAGGATTAATGTACTTTATTTATATGTCTGAAAACTAAAATAATGTTTTTTCAAGATACACTCAATTTAACTATATTTTGAAAAAGTCATTGTCTCTAAAATGGTGAGTATTGAAAATGTTTGCAAAGGGCCAAAGGAGACTAAAATGTAATTTCTATTCTCCTTGGCTGGATACCTAACTTCACTGAACAGTCTTAATATTAATTCTCTTGTACTATTTTTGGTATATTTTTCATGCCTTGTTTCTATACATACAAAAGTCAAATGCTATGAATAAGGAAAACTTTGTCTAGTGACATTCGTAATCTCTACATGAGCCCGATATTATCAAGATAACAAATAAACTATGCTGCCTTTATATTAAAAATCTCCTATGCCATTCTTTAATGTAGCCCTGATTGTGTAATTGCTACCTAAAACTTTCCTGGCATATCAGAATGCACTTGTGTAGTGTATGTTTTGTCTCAGAACTGGAAAAAAAAAAAAAAAAAAAAAAAAGGAATGCAGTTGCAATGAGGAAGTGACCTAAGGAGCTGACTTATTTGGTAGACAGGGCGATTGAGGAGAAAGAGAAATGAGCTTTTTGGCTCATAAAATTGCCGTATTTTTTTATTTGAAGAAATCCTCCAGTTTAATTCGTTCAAGTCAGTCAAACTGCCTTTAATTTTATGTGTGAGCTAAGGTAAAAGCCCTGAAGTTTGTTGAGCATCCTTAGTCCAAATGTTCCTGAAATACTGAGGGTGTAGGTCTGACTTGCAGAGGCTCCATGTATTTAGTATCTCATAGCTCACCTTCACTCAGTAGTATTTGGATAAGATAATCTGATATTTTTAGGAAAAACCACTTTGGGAAGAAATTCAGAGGACTGAGTAGTTAAGAGTTGATGAGGGTGATTATTTTTTCATAGAGTACAAAACTATGATCATCCAGTTCTCAGGAGTTAAGGAGGGAATCATACTTGTGGTTACTCTCCTAAGTCTTTTTTTCTTTTTTTCTTTTTTTTTTTTTTTTTTGTCTTATGCTCTGGATCCCTCCTATGACAGTTACTCATGCAAGAAAAAGATTGGCCGACTTTTATCTTAACCCAAGTAAATAACAGTCATTCTGGGGAGTTCATCATGGTGTGCCCACCCTCTACTCTCAGAGAACAATGATTAAGTTTCTCCAGTCCTGAAGCATATCTTTATCCTCTGAGCCATTGTTCTAAAATATGTTTGTAGCAGAGAGTCGGATAACAGTAGAAGAAGTAGGTGGCCATTTTAAAAGATGACATGATGTTTTGACAGCCCTGCTCCTTTTAAGATCAACATTTAAATTATCCACTTTTGTCAGGTTAAGACTATAGAAAATGTTAAATATTTTCTTCATATAGAGGCTCTGTGGTTTCTTCATACTAATGCGGAGTTTAGATACATTTTCCCAACTCTCACATCAAATCTTTGGTGGACCAGACAACATGTAGGATATATGGTAGATATATTTTGGGGTCAAATGAAACTTAGTCCATCGTCTTAAAAACATACTCTCATAGATTGGAAGACACTAGTGCTCTTTAAAACAGTGATCTATAAAATACCAAGTATTAGTAATAAGACTTAGGAATATAAATATCATGCACAATTTATTGCCTTTATTAAAAAAGAACATTTGAAATCAAAATCTTGCAGAGAGAACATTTTCATGATTCCGGTAGAGAAGATCCCATCTGTGCAGCTTGCCAGGCTATTCTTATCCTCAAATTTACACATTGTATTTACAAATGTTTCTGTTCTCAGGTTACATTGAAGAGCTCAAGTTGGATTTTTAAATGTTCAAATAAAACATAACAAAACAAACATAGAAATACAAATTCTTCATGTTACGTACAAATAGTTTACTATTTTTTTCTCTTTAATCATCCAACGCTTGAGTTCCTTTCCATCTGTCAAATAGCATCCCGGGCATATCAATTTTAGTTTTCAACTATTGTGATAAGTTTAATGAAAAATATCACCCACTGGCTTGTGTTTTTGATTATGTGGTTTCCTGTTGGTGGCCCTGTTCGGAAGATTATGAAAACTTTAGCCGATAGAGCTCATTGAAATAAATCAGTAGGGCAGGCTTTGACAATGTATAGACTCACTTCACTTGCAGGTCACTTTCTGCTCTGCTGTGTATGGGTAAAGACATAATCTCTCAGCTTCCTGCTCTGATAACCTGATGTCTTCCCCCCCCTTCCCCATCATTATGGACTCTCCCTCTGGAAAGATTATATATCAAAATAATTATATAATTATATATCAAAACCAACTTTTTCTTAAGTTGTTTTTAGTTAAAGTATTTTATCACAACAGCAAAAAATAACTGGTACAATTGCCATATAGCTTTCTAAATGAATTGCTTTATTTAGCCACAAAGCATTCTTCTTCATATTGTCCTCATTTTAACACCATTATGATAATCCTACTTATTGCATTAGTTGCCTATTTTAGTAGCACTATCTTCTCATTCTTCACACACTACTACCCCAAGTTATACATTTCCTCAGCTTCGTTTTACGTTGCCATCACTGTCCTCTCAAATACAACCTATGCTCAACTCATTTTTACACTAGATGTTTTCATTTACCCTGCTATGGTCATGACATTTCTTTTACTATTAAACCTCTTTTATAATAACAACTCCTTAACCCTGAATAAAATTCTCCAATAGTATGTTAAAACTATCAGGAATAATGTAACGATTCCTACTCTACAATCAAGGATAATACTAGCACATTTCTCTCCTATTATATACTTCGTTATTACTATCATGGTGATCTACTTGAGCTCTGCAAATATATTTTGATCTCTTGTTCACTTCCATATTTTGTATGAAGATTGTTCAGAGACTTTCTTACTGCTAATTCAATTCATATACTGCAGGAACTAATCTAATTTTCCTCATTCTAGATATTTTGTTTTACCCACCCTGTCATCCAAGGTAATACAATAGAATGAGAAACATGAACCCTGAGCTTTGACTCAACTTTGAAACCAATTGGAAATATATCTTCTGTCCAATGTGAAGATCAAGTTAAACACTTGAATTGCTTTCTACAAGGGCTAAAATGATCAATGCTGTTGTCAATGAAAGATCACATGAAACAGTGTATATTAAATACTTTCCAGGGTGAATGATCTTATCTGGTAATCATCCTTTTAAGTGTAATTGTAGAGTAGTATTTAAATTATGATTGTAAACCACTAAATATTTATCAAACAAAAAGTAAGACACTGTAGAATTGTTTTATTGATGTCCATGTATTTTTATTCACTCATAAAACTGGTCATCTATACCTGGTATATGGATTACATTTAACTAGAATGTTTTACTTATTAAAACAGTAAGTATATGGCACGCCCCAAACAGCAATAACTTAACATAAAATGAAGGTGACAGTTTTCCAGTTGAGAAGACTTTGAATAGGCAATTTCTCAGTGTCATCTTAATGTCAGAATCTTTTTCAGTAAAATGATTGACAAAGTAAATAAGAACATTGGGACATATGCTGGAAGGGTATGGAAGCACAATCCTTGACTGCAAGGCAGACCAGACAGAAACTTGTGAGTTGTGGTGAAGAGATAGATCCAACACAAGAAGACCGGTGAAAAAAAGACAGTTCTGTTGGTTCTGATGCCTAGAAGAAGTTACCCTGTCATAAGGTAACTCTGTTTAACTATTTTTATGTACCCTTCTCTTGTTTTTATTATTTTAATTATTTTAGAAAGCAGGGTTTATGTCCTGTAAAACAAGATAAAAGTTATGCCTCATACCAATATTGGATAAGACTCTATGGAGCTAGGACATAGGTCCTTTAGAATATCCTACGAGAATTATGCAACTAAGTGACACAGTATTAAACCAATTCCTAATGACTCGTTGTTTTGCCTATTGGTCAATCTATCTCTTCAACTTCACTTGAGAGGCTTCTATTTCCAGGAGATGGTGAGTAACACAGATAGCAACAACTGGTCAAAGTGAGAAGACTAAGAGAATAAAAATGCCCTATATATACAGTCCCCTGATCCAAACTTCTGGGATTACATGCAAGAGGGGGTGAACGTATTTTAAGAACCAAAAATGCTTAATAACTACAAAGTAATATTGTCTTCTGGACACAAACAGTGCAGTTGTACATAGGAATTAATAGTGATTGGGAAAACATGAAATATCCCTGTGCAAACCCAAACAATGCTAAATCCCAGACTGGAGAAGAGACTTAAGAACACAATCCCACCTCCAGCCATGGAACAAATGGCGATTGCTAGCCTCTCAAGGAGGGAGGAAGAGTTTTCCCTAAGACTGTATTCACAAGTAAATTAATCTTGCTCCAGTAGAAGGTCATACATACATCCATTAATAATTTGAGCATCACTAATTGGTCTTAAAGGGTTTAAAGTAAAGGACACAAAGTTGAGTGCATATGGAAGGTGGGATTGATCTAAAGAGAGTTAGGGGAGGGAATAAATGTGACTTTTTTAAAAAGTCACACAAAACTGGAAATTTTCAAAGCATTTTTTTAAATAAAATTTTTAAAAAAATTTAAATATAATGCTGTAATAATAAAAAGAATATTTTGGCTGGACAAGCCCATAACAGTAGCTATGAAAGTCCCAACTTGGAGAAATCACAAAGAACTGAGAAGGAAGGGCAGACATTCAGAGGGGAAACAGTGTGAGGTAGGATCTTAGATGTAAACTTTGCCTAAAATAAAAGTTGATCATTTTAAAATGAAAACTACATTACCTATTACCAGGTGGATGGGGCCACTGAATCCACTATTTCACCATGTAGAAAAATATACTAAAGTACTTATAAGGGGAATATGAGAATGTTTTCAACACTTTTATAGTTTAAAAACAATTCAAGAACCCTCATCCTTGGGATTCCTGTTAATGATATATTTGAAAGGGGCAGAGTTTTGGGTTAAATGCTCAAATAAAACACCTGGAAAAATCAACTCAATGACTGGAATAATAGACAATTAGTAGAGTAGATACAAGTGCGCAGAGCATATTATAGAGTCTTTATTACAAGCTTTTTCAGACATTCATATTTTAGTTGTTCGGTGGAGCCTTGCTGTATTAATAACACAATAAAAAGAATAATTTCCTTGATAGGAACACTCTAGGAGCCATTCTCTGGAATATTATCTCTAAAATGTATCAGTTTCTCTCATTCTAATTCTAACTAAGGGACTCTTCATGCTTCCTGAACCAGGGCAATAAATAAGTAAGACTTGAGTGAGTTGAAAGGAAGATATGTGGTCTGATCTCTTTAATCTGTAGATTGCACAGAAATTGTGTTCAAACCAATGAGCATGACCTTCTGTTTCGATGGATCACTTATTGTTCCTGATGTCTAGAGACAAAAAGAATGGTTGATACAATACTAAGCAAAATAATGAAGTGATAAACATGGCTTTGCTTTCTCTTGGGGTAAATGTAACATATTATTTATTTGTACTACCAAATTTTATCATCTCAAACATTTTATGACACAACTACAATTACTTTTTACATTTTTCACCTAAAATTTTCTGCATACAAGGTTAAATAATGAATGTTGGGGAGAATCAGCCTTGGGCCCTTAGTGAAAGTTGGAAGAAGCTGAGGAGGGTGACCCCATAGGAAGACCAGCAGTCTCACTAATCCCCAAGATCTCTCAGACACTGAGCCACCAATCAGGTAGCATACACAAGTGGATATGAGGCCCCCAATACGTATACAGCAGAGGACTGCCTGGTCTAGCCACAGTAAGAGAAGATGCATCTAACCCTCAAGAGACTTGAAGCCCCAGGGAGTGAAGAGGTCTGATGGGGTGGGGGTGGGGACATCCTCTTGGAGATGGGGGAGGAGGAATGGGATGAGGACCAGTCGGAGGGTGGACAGGGAGGGGGGTAATGACAGGACTGTAAAAAAAGATTAAATGGTAGTAGTAGTAGTAGTAGTAGTAGTAGTAGTAGTAGTAGTAGCAGCAGCAGCAGCAGCAGCAGCAGCAACAGTAGTAGTAGTAGTAGTAGTAGTAGTAGTAGTAGTAGTAGTAATGAATAAAATACTATTAAAGTGTAAGCTCTTACATGTTCATTCCAAGTTCTTGGAACGGATGCTGGGATCTCCTAACTTGACATTCGTTTATAAAGACGGCTCTGCAAATAGACTTCATTCTGGTAATTCCTTTTTGAAGAACTTTGGGATAGGTTCAATAAACTTAACATGTGTTTTAAAATGTCTTCTGAGAGATTTGAGCACTCTTAAAAAGATTATATTATATACTTATAATACAGAATATTTACTTACCTGGACTCTGTAGTATGTATACTAATGTATGTGAATATGTGTAGCCATAACAATTAAGTAAAGAAAAGCCATGAACTTGAGAGAGTAGGGTGGGAAGCACAAGAGAAGTGTAATGAGGAGAAGAAGTAAATGATGGATGTAAATACACTACACAAATGCAAAATTTCAAATAAACTTAAGAAACACAAAAAATGCAAGTTATTTTTATTTTATTTACTCAAATCATGTGACATTCTTTGCTAGATAAGTGGAAGCACAATGACAAGACAAACCTGGGTATTTAAAATGTAATATTCATAATGTTTTAAATAGTATTGTGACCATCAAAATATAAGGTGAAATACTAACCTCTGAAGGCTGTACAATGATAGCTTATTTGGACTGGAGTCACTGAATACTTAATTAGAATAAAATCATACTGTACTAGAATGGACCATTCTTCTATAGGAGATGCAGAAAGCAAATGCCAAATGACAGCTTTCACACAATAGCATATACCATCTGGAAGCCAAGGGATATCTGAAAGTGACAGCTAACACCAGAATCTAGTGGGACTTGTGGGACACTCTGCCACCACCATGCGTAGGGTCAATGTTTGAAAAGAGATACTCATGTGGTCTGTTTAGAATAGATAGTATTTGCTCTGAGTAGCTAAGAAAATAACAAATCCATAACATTTTTTCACATGAAACGGGGAAGCTTTCAACACAATCCTGCGAAATCATTAGAATATTAACTGAGAACAGTGGCACAGGACACAATCAAGAAATATTACATGAGCTATTTCACACTGTCATTATCATGCTAACTACCAGCTGGTTGAACCTTTGTAGTACTTTACAAGACTCCAAAGGCAATATACAGTAGTATCCTTACCAAAAAAAAAAAAAAAATAGTCATTAGAATATAGTTTTCCAAGTGAGAATATTGTTTCTCAAACACTGGAGAAAAGTGTTCAAGTCTGTGTGGTGCGCATGTGTAAAGGCTTTAGAGGAGAAGAACAAAGGCACCAGCATCAGATGCATTTACTAAAGAGCATGGAACCTAAGGGGCTGCAAACCCTTTACCCTCAGAGCTCCCGGGGACCCAACCACCAACCAAGGACTATACAGGGTGGGACTGAATGTTCTGGCAGCATGTGTATAGTAGAGGATTGCAAATTTGATCATCAATAGGAGAAGAGGACCTCGGCCTTGTGAAGGTTTTGTGCCCCAGTGTGGGGGAATGCCAGGGCCAATAAGTGGGAGAGGATGGGGTGGCAGGCATGGGGAGGGGGGAGGCAACAGGGGTTTGTTCTTGTTGTTTTTGTTTGTTTGTTTGTTTGTTTGTTTTTTGGAGGAGAAACTGGGAAAGGAGAAATTTAAATGTAAATAAAATATCTAATAAAAAAATAAAAATAAAAAAAAAGAATAAAGCAGTTCACCTAGAAAAAAAAAAAAAAAGAGCATGGAGCCATGCGTCTTTAACGATCAACCTTCTCTGTAATAAGGTTGGTAGACAGAGTTCAGCCTATGGTAACACAGTAATTAGTAATGCTTAATTGGAACAAAACTGTTTCCAAAAATGTGTTGGAATAAAGAAAAAAGCACTTACTACAGTGACATTTAAGATAGTTTAAAATAATATTGTCATTTCTCCGGGCATATTGCTGACACTTGCTAAATTATTTAATATGCTTAAGCTAGTTCCTGGGACTTCATGTAGATGATTTTCAATTATTCAAAGGGTTGATCCAAAGCTGAAAGGGAAGCATGGGAATCTTTTCTCTCAACCTTTTATCCTCAAATCCTCATGGCCATTTGCAATTTATTTGTTAATTCAGGAAACGAAGCTAAATGTGATCTAAATGCTAAGTTGAAATCATCCCGAGATAAAAGGTGCTTACTATGCCTTGAAATCCTGCCCTTTAATAGAGTAAATCCTATATTCATAGAACCTGTAACATCCTATCAATGCCCACATGCTGCATAGAAGAGGAAACTCATTGAATAATTTACCTATATTGACAAGGAGAAGAATGAGGACAACTAAATGAATTGTAGGATCTTTTTGATTTGAGAAGATGTTACAGATTCGGCAAATGTGCTACCTAAAATATGTTACTCAGCAAAGCATAATTCCATGGAGGTAAATTCTCCATGTAACTGACGCTCTTACTAAAAGGCAAAGTTTGGAAAAGAACTCACCACTCATCGAGGTAGAAATCTCTCCGATACATGGCCTATACCCTTATGGACTGTAGTGTGCAAAAGGGTTACTTGAACTTCTATGTAACAGTAACCCTCAAGAGTTGAACTACTAAACTTAACTTATAGAGGATAAAATGATCTACACAAAGAGCCATGCTCCAAAGACAAGCTTTCTCCAAAATTAGTGCATTGGGAGCAATTCAAAGAAATCTAACTGGGGTGTTGTTACATGCAACCCATGTAATTCTGTAGTAGAATAATATATTCAAAGAAAGAGACTTCTGAAGGGATTAGGAAACCCAAAACAACAGCCTCCCAATATATTTACCCCCTATTCTCCAGATAGGTATGAAAGAATTCTACAAATTAAGCATTTTGAGATAGGTGTTAACCCTGTGTTATCCAGTAGGTTCCACAACAATCTTAAGTAAAAAGTAGTGAACAAAGAACCAAAGAATTATGTGTTTTTTAAAAATCACATTAATCTCTTCTGAGCATAAAAGGAATCCAGGAAATGTTTTCCTATACAGGAAACGTCTAGAAGCATTATAGTGTGAAAATTAAGACTGATCCTTTAAACTTCCAAAAGGAAGATATCTATACAGATGTTGGTAACAACCGTATCTTTATCCTGTACAAACCTTTCTGATTTCCAGCTTCTAAAACTATAAGGTAATAGCTTCATGATCTTTTAAACAATTAAAGTAAATAGGTCACAGCAGTGATAGGAAACGAGTGTCCTGTTCTTTATAGAGAGTTTTAAGGAAAAGAATGAAGAGTTTGTGCCCTGGGTTCATGGCAATTATACCAACACTGAAAGGCTGAGGTAGAGGACTTACCCAGTAAAGGCTACTCTAGATTTCATAGGGAGAAGACCCTGCCTCAATATTTTTTTAAGAAGCTAAATATTTTCAGGGTGCTTATTTAGCACTGAATTATTCTGATTATGGAAGGATGCTCTCTTCTTGGTAAGGAGGACACCTGATACTTAAAGGAAAATGGTGTAATTATATTATAATCCCCCCAAAATAAAAAAAAAATTCTAAAAAATAAATTTGAACTCCATATAAAAAATTCATTAAAACAATGAAATCCATTTTGATTTATTTTGTTCTCATCATGAAAATTTATCTAGTAAAGTATTGAGAAAGTGCTTTAGGTAATGAATTATATTCCACCTGTAAGACTGGTATGTCTCTATTACTAATCAGTGAAAAGTATGAAAACTCTTAAGGGCCTCTGAGTATATTTAAAATTTGTATTCTTAAACTCTTGACCTGTCCCTCAAGCCTGAGGTCAGATTCTGGGTTATTTTTGCTGAAGTTTGAGAACTCTACCATTGTCCTTTTCTAATACATTAACATACCTTTATGATGGTGATTTTTTAATAGATAGATCATAACTGTACATTAAATTCCTGTTTTGTATTATTTGAAGTATTTTAAACACCTTAGTCTTATATTTATTATTAAAGATAATAATTTTATGATATGTGCTTTATTTCAAAATATTATAGTCATATTTTAAACTCTAAAATACTTCCTGAAACATTAATAGGTGAGAAATGATACATAAAGTACCTAAGTAATTTGCCCAATGTCAAAGTTACTAACTAGCCAAAAACTGAGTCCTTATTTGTCTTACCGAAAAGCCTAAGATTTGAACAGACACCAATGTGATACAGCCCTACAGCAAACGGCTTTCTTTAGAAAAAAACATCTCAAGAAGGGATAGTGTGAACAGTCTTAAATGGTGTGTTTATATATTTTTCCTATCACATTACTAGAATTGAATTTATATCTTTCTCAGAAATTAAAATAAAAAGCTTATCAAAAATTATGTCCATGATATTGATCACAGACTTTCACTTCCTAGAAGAATTTTGCTTACAAATTGAATATTTAAAAAAAATTCACTGAAAATTGATTTAAATTCTACTTATTTATTCTACTAATCTGCTGACTCAAAGGAACTTGATATTCTATACTTGTTGATCACAGCCTTTCCTGGTTAAATGATGTGATGTGAAGAAACAAACAAGTGTTAAAGGAACCTCCATCCTATTAGGAAGATCACGTGGAAATCTCATTCATGAAACCTGAAAGCATAAACAAAATGATTGAAGATATGTAAGCAAATCACCTTAGATATGAGCCAAAATAAAGGAGGAAGAAGATGGGAAAGAAGAAAGAAGAGGAGGAGCAAGAGATAAAGAAGAAGAGGAGAAGGAGGAGGAAGAAGAAGAAGAGGAGAGTGAAAAAAAAGAAGGAAATGAAGGAAAGGAAAGGAAAGGGAAGGAAAGGGAAGGAAAGGAAAGGAAAGGAAAGGAAAGGAAAGGAAAGGAAAGGAAA
>JADRCD010144478.1:11257-25686 GCA_019843815.1 Montemys delectorum
AAGGAAAGGAAAGGAAAGGAAAGGAAAGGAAAGGAAAGGAAAGGAAATAGAGATGATCTTATCCAAAGGTAGCTTGATGAACCAGCATGTCAACATGTTTAAATAAGGTCATCATCATAACCTGGGCAACTTGCAAGGGGCTAAACTATTGAAAAAAAAAAACTCTTCCAATAATCATTAACTATTATCTGTCCCTAAATCTTTGGGAGGAGTATGGCCTTGTGTGTCACTTCCAGTCCGTGATAAAGAGTGTGCGATTACAGCTGCTGATAGTTCACAGAGGCAGTGGCCATATTACATGCAGATGTCATGAATTATACACAGAGACTACACAAAAAAAGAAAGGTTTGGTTTGTCGTTTGGTTCATTTACAAGAAACCTCTGGCATTACCCAACTATATCTATTAAAACTGCTGTCCAAGACAAGGTTTTTCATGATTTATGTCTCATTTTCAAAAATGAAAAACTCAACTGGAATAAGGAAGAACATGGAGTATACTAAAGATTCCTGGGAACAGGGTGGGGTGGGGATTCTTTGTTTAGAATTATCCTGACTTTGGTCTCTATTTTGAAACATAGACAACTTTGTTTGGTAGTCTTTCTTAAGTACCTACCCCCTAATACCCACCATACAAAGGATTCCAACATCTGCCCTGCCAGGATCAAAGGGTTATTTTTTATATTTAAACAGGATACCATGGAAAATTTCATATCTATGAAGAGAGAAAAAGACCTACAAAAATAGAATGGCAAGGAGCAGTGTTAGTTATTAAAAAGCTGAATTTGATACCTGTAATGGCTATTCTTGGTTGTCAAATTGAATACTTCTGGAATTAATTAAAACTTAATCAATTGTGTATATCTATGAGGGATTTTTTTTTAAGTAAATCATTTGAAGTTGGAAGATTCACTTTTAATCTGCCTCTTTTGAGGCTGGAGTTTACACCTTTAATCTGGGCCACACCTGCTGGCAGCCTCTATAAAAGTCAAGAAGACTCTCTGTGTCTCTCTGCCTCTCTGTCTCTGACTCTGTCTCTCTGTCTCTGTGTGTGTCTGTCTTCCTTTCTCTGTCTGTCTGTCTATCTCTCTGTCTGTCTGTTTTCCCTCCCTATCTTTTCCCTCTCTCTTTCTCTCCTTCCCTCTCTTTCCCTGTTTACCCTTACTCTTCCTGGAAAGTCTATTCCTTTACTGGCATTAGAGCCCACATCTTTGAGAATCCAGTATGTACCGAAGATCAGCTGAGACATTAAGTCTCATTGACTGAACAACTACTGGATTCGTGGACATTTTGATGAGAGACAACCAATAGCCTGTAAGCCATTCTAATAAATGTCTATATATTTACACATGAACAGCATATACAAATACATTACACATATACATATATAGATTTTGTATGTTGTGTCTTTTAGAGAACCCTGCATCAATACTCACTCAGTAAACTCAACTACACTACCTTGTGCAAGAAACAGTGGCAGTTTGCCTCTCTTCTGAATACTGTTTGAGATGACATTTCATCAAAAAACAGTGAATAGAAAATCCATTTTTTGAAAAACCTACTCTATTACTCTTAGCATCCTAAAATGTCTACCTCATTTTCATTTAATGAATCTGAATAAAATCTTTCTTAAAGAGTTTATGATTTGGAAAAAAAGTCTAAAACTATCTACAGATGAAACCAACTAGTTGCCAATACATATCTGATTTGTTCAGTTGGTGAATGAACTGAATGGATGAAGAGAACTTAAATTGCTATCATCAATAAAAGATTTAAGCCTGAAAGGAAAAGAAAATCAATCTAAATTTGGCTTTATAAGTGCAATGTTTAATTTCCTGTTTAAATTCAATTTGTTTAAATGAATATAAGCCACTAGATCCAAGAATCAAGGAAGCTGATTACAGAAGTTAATTAAAAATATTTTATTTTGATGGACAAGATGAACATCCATCTAATGTTTCATGAAGAAACATTATTCACACTCAGTCAATTTTCAGAGAACTACCAAGCAAGATTAAAAAGTTGACTTTGTAGCAAAAACAGGTATACAAAATGCTATTTTCATGGTTAGCCAGGCTTACTAAAGAGTAGTTTTGATTATGTGTTAATAGGCAATAGGATAAATGGAAATTGTATTTGCAACTGCTTTTTTATTATCCTTTTCCAAGAAGCAAATACAAGCCATAACTAGTAAAATAATCTCACAGACACTAATTGAGATCATACAATAAAACTGGTTTATGAACTACTGTGTTTTAAACACTGTTGAGACCCTGTGGTTAGATGCATGAGTAAGATATTGTCTTATACTTGGCAAGCTCTGAGATGGACACAATACACATGAACACAGGTGACTGACCTAAAGACTTTGTGAAGAATGCTATGATCTAGACCCAACTGAAAGGCTGAATGAGGAGGAAAGAGTGTGCCAAAATCAACTTTAGAGGACACTGGGAAAGTCTTCACAGAGAAAACTGTGTAGGCATTTTTTCCTGGAATGACAATGGAAAGAAAAACATCACAGGAGGAGGTCACATCATGAGAAAAAAGAAGGGTAAAATCAAGGACATCATTGTAAGTACCAGTTCTTATGATGGATCCAGGGTTACCTGATTGTGGGTGGAGGGGATGTCATCTAACAGACACAGCCCAGAGGGATCACAGCAAGGCTAAGGCTGTGCCAGGTTTATGCCAAGCAATCAGATTTTTAATACCTTTATCAGGAACAGAATATAATGGTGCTTGTCAGGATACAATGATGTTTGCAAGCTATACAGGATATACAAGATTAAGGTCTAAGACTAAGTGATCTGTCAAATTTCTATATGCTTCGCTGACTTGTGGGGAACACAAAAATACATAGGTGGTCTGAATACTTTAGTTTCCCAGGAACTGAAAGGCAGACAGTGCATCAAGAGCCAGGGAATCTAGCTTGAAAAATCTATAACATGTTCCTTTCAAGGTACTATAGCACTTCCATTTTATATATCCTCCCAACTAGAACTTGCAATGGAGGATTTTAAATTTTTGCTTTGTATTCTTAGGAGTGAAATACGGGCATGGAGGAGGCAGCAAAATGAGTAGGAGGTTAATTTTAGATGTTCCTACAGAGGAAGTGAGATGAAAAGAGACAAAAAAATAAAAGCAGTCTTACTGAACATGAGAGTATGTCAATGGTCAAGGTGTGGTGTCTACAACATGACGTGCCTTTGGTAAAATTCCAGCTTCAATCATTTGTTCTTTCACTCTGAAGAACCTATACATTCTTCAATCCCCAGTCTGGCCATCTTCAAAGCTATGAAAACAAAGTCTCTGTATCTCCTAGGTTAACTAAGATCACATACAAAGTATTCAGTATTGTATGGGATGTCTGGTTAATTAAAAACAAAAAGAAAAAAATAGAAGACTGACATTATCTGAGTGGATTTTTCTGTGCAAGCAAGAGGACTGCTCATGCCTCAAATTCTCAACTCCAAAGTGTGATTTTTCAGCCAGGGTGTTCTACTAGATACTTTTGTTTGCTGTTATAAAACACCATGACCAGATATGGCTTATAGAAGAAAGCATTTACTTTGACTTATGGTTACAAATAACGGAGTCCACCATGGTGGGAAGACATAGCAGGAAGCAGTAGACATGACAGGTGGAGTAGGAAGCTGCGTGATCACATTGTCAGCCATTAGCATGGAGCAGAGAGCAAACTGAAAGTGGGGTGAGACTATAAATTCTTAAATCCCTCCTAGGATGGTATCCTTCTCTAGTAAGGCATTACCTCACCACAACCTCCCCGAACAGTGCCACCAACTGAAGACCCGCTGTTCAAATATGTGAGCCAATGATGAACACTTACTTGGTCTTCCACAGGTATGTAGGATAACTGAAAGATAATATCAACAGATTAAAAAAAGCTTTATGATTAATGTGTTATAATAAATTTTATTGTTTATTATTTTACTTATTAATATTTTTGTGAATCTTGCGCATACATGCGGACCTTGGATTGTGGAGGCCAGAGATGGAATTCTGCTCTTTCTACAATTATTCTCCACCTTATCGTTTAAGTCAGGTTTTATTCCTGAACTTAAAGCTTATGGATTCAGCTACACTGGCTCTCTTGTGAGGTCTGGGGGATGCCCTATCACTAGGATTATAAGTGTTCTGCTATACCCTGCTTTGTAGAATGGAGCTGTGGATCTAAACTTGGATCTCCCTGTATGCAAAGCAAGCATTTTTTTGTATTGAATTATTTCTCTCCATTCCATCTGTACTGGCTAGTTTTGTGTGTCAACTTGACACAGGCTGGACTTATTACAGAGAAGGGAGTTTCAGTTGGGGAAGTGCCTCCATGAGACCCAGCTGTGGGGCATTTTTTTCAATCAGTGATCAAGGGGGTAGGGCCCCTTGTGAGTGATATCATCCCTGGGCTGGAAGTCTTGAGTTCTATAAGAGAGCAGGCTGAGCAAGCCAGAGGAAGCAAGCCAGTAAGGAACATCACTCCATGGTCTCTGTATCAGCTCCTGCTTCCTGACCTGCTTGAGTTCTAGTCCTGACTTCCTTGTGATAAACAGCAATGTGGAAGTAAGCCAAATAAACCCTTTCCTCCCCAACTTGCTTCATGGTCATGATGTTTGTGCAGGAATAGAAACCCTGACTAATACACCATCTCACTCACTTTTAGATAGCTGTTTTAAAATAATACTCCATAATTTTTAATTATAGCCATTTTAAAAGAATACTTTCATATTTGAAGAAACACTAATAATTTCATTAATTTATACAAGTGACAAAATATTAAAGTCAAGCCAAATTATGAACTGCAATATTTTAAGCAATCTCATCGTTAGCCTCAACAGTAGAATATACAGATGAAGGTTCAAGGATATAGCAGAAAAAAACGGAATAGGATTATATGAAAGGGACTTAGTAGTTGAAATATTCTCAACCATATAATCTATCAGATGTTCAGCTTAATTACTCAGAACAACAGCTCCCATGGCAGAAGAAAGAGAATGGTTATCTTTCCTCTCTTCGTAGAGGAACTAGCATGATTAATGAAAATACTAAAAAAAAAGGGACCCTGATAGTATCTGCTAGCTGGTTTATTTCCAGACAATAGTCTTTTCTATCCTTACCTGCAGTATCATAAATGTTGCTATTCTAACATTGTTGATATTAGTTAAGAAGAGGGTGGCTTCCATAAAACTTCCTCTAATACTGTTTTAGCTGCTTACATTCCTGATGTAAATTGAATATTAACATTAGCTAGCAAATCTTGGCGGTGGCCCTTTTGCCCCTTAGGAAGCATGTGGCACTCAGAGAATATTTTTCACTGTTGCATCTGCAGGGTGGAGGAGAGGAAGGGTGGGCAAATGGCATTTATTTGGTAAACACAGGAGATCCTAGTAGGCATGGTAAAGGTTATTGCTTCTACACAAAGGATGATTGCATTAATATGGTAACCGTTTCTAGATTTAAAACGCTCCAACTAAAGATTGGCACACTTATTTCATCTATGCAGAAGATAGATCGCAAATATTTCCTCTCTGGGAGTGTCTGAAATAAGCAGTGCCAATGCTCTGGATTCAAAGTAGCCTGTCAGTAAAACAGTGATACTTTTAATTACTTCTTGAACTGTCAAGATGGCAGTGGTACAAGAACCAGTGTAGTTCATTAAGTGACACAGTTGGGATTCTAGATATTACTGACAATTGCGTCTAATTAATGACAAGTGATCTAATCCCTCCATTTAAGCTGGATAAAGTTCTTGACAATGGTCCACAAAGATGTCCAGAAATGTCAAGACAAATGGAGGACATTAAGAACTTTTTCTATCTAAGCAATCAATCACTGTGTTATAAAACTATTTTATTTGGATATTCAGTGAAATATATTTTGAAATCCAACTGAGAGGTAAACAAACTATGAACTGCTTAAGAGACTAAAAGTAAATAATAATAATGCCATTCTCAGCATATTCATGCACCTCCATCATCCTTGAGGCATTATTTTGTTTTTTTATTAGATATTTTCTTTATTTACATGTAAATTTTCCCTTTCCCAGGTTCCCCTCCAAAAAAAATATGGAACGCTTCACGAATTTGCGTGTCATCCTTGCGCAGGGGCCATGCTAATCTTCTCTGTATCGTTCCAATTTTAGTATATGTGCTGCCGAAGAGAGCACATTATTTTGATCTCTTATCCTGAGGAAAAGTTGTTTCCAGAGAAGGTGTGTAATGACACCTCTGAATTATCCTTGAGGCAATATGATAGAAAAGTTCATTCAGCAAGCACTTACAAGTGTTGGTGGTAATTAGCATACTAACAGGAAATTATAATTACACCTTGCATTTGTACCTCAGAAAAACAGTCCTGAGCTTATAGCTTCTATCAATTTTACCTGATAGTATCCATCTTTAGATTCCCATAGATGGGCTCTAGCTTGACTTAAAATGATCAGTGTCATCAAGTCTTTAGCACACTTTAGCAATAGAGTTGGTGAGCTTCATAAAGGTCTATTGGTGGAGTTATGGTGTAAACATGAAATGACCTCAGGTTGTGGCACTGTTTTTAATAAATGTACAATCTTAAAATGGGGATACTGGGGATTTGGGGGAACTCAGGTTACTGGAGATAAATGTGTTTTTTAAAAGCTGTATCTACCCCCACTTCTCTAGAGCTCTCTCTGGTTCTTCATTCCTGTTACTTGAACAGTCATTGGCACAAATTTTCACCATAGAGACAGAGCCATTCACACTACCACTTGTTCTTTGCTTTGATGGAATGAAATTCTCTGAATCTGTGAACCAAAATAAAATTCTTCTTTAAAATGTTTCAATAGAGTATCTAGTCACAGAGAAAAGTAACTAACACATGGCCATACAAGAGACTAGTCTAGGTATCCTACCATCTTCCCTTCAGTTGCAGATATAATCAAGCCAGTGAGTAGCTATTCTCCATACATAGGAACCAGCATGGCATGTCTTAGCTGTTCACTCTCACTGACAGCCTTAAAATCCCAGACTCCTTCTAAATGAAACCTACTCTTCATGTTAACAGTCATTTTACCCTTTCTCTGTCATTCGAAGTCACGACTATACTTATGAACAATTTAGTTTAGTTCAATAGAATGAATAAATTAAATATTTTATATGAAAAACTGTTTTGGAATTATCTGTTAAAAGAATTCCTATTTGTTCTAGGACATGTAGTTATCTTTCTTAAACAATCGGAGCTTACACACACACACACACATACACACACACACACACACACACACACACACACACACACTACCAATTGTTTTAAATGTTAGTCCTGAAATCTAAACATATATTGATATATTAAAGATCTCTAAAAATCAACACCAATAACATAAAAATAATATATATTGTGCTAGTTTCATTACAGAGATTATCTTCCAGAAGCATTTATTTTTTCTTATAGAAATGAACCATTCAATGTTGTAAAACTCCCATTGATACAGATGAAATTGAGGACCCCCATAACCAGATGTATTGAATAATTTCCATCCATACCTCATAATGTGACTCTAGTTGGAAACTGTCTTTAAGGAGAGGTGTAGTCAGCATTGAATGAAATGATTTAAATGGGCTGGCTCTGTGGTCATTTTAATGGAGACTGCTCCCCATAGGCAGATATGTTAGAATGCTTAATCCCCAACATTATGACCAAATTGTTTGGGAATAATTTGGAGGTGTGACCTCACTGCAGTGGTTGTGGCCTTGTTGGAGGAGATGTGTGACTGAGGTTGGGCTTAAAGTTTCAAAAGTCCACACCATACCCAGTGTCTCTCTGTCAGCATCCTGTGCATCAAGTCATAGAGCTCTTAGCCAGTCATTCAGCACCATATCAGACAGCCTTAACCACATTCTCCCCTGAGGGTGATCATGAACTAATCCTCTAACATGGTAACAAAGACTTCAATTGAATATCCTCCTTTATAAGTTGCCTTGGTCATTCTGTCTTCACAACAATAGAACACTAACTACAACAGAAAAATGCTAGCAAAGACCTCAAAAAAAAGATAAATGTCTACAAGCCACAGATACAGGATAAACAACACTTAACTCTGAAGATCTTTGATCTCAAACTTCCATCCTCTAGAAGTGTGAGAAAAATCAGTTTCTGTTATCGAAGTGATCCAGTCTGTGGTAATTTGTTATGACAACAGCAGAAAACTAATACAATACTTGAGTCTAAATATTTTTATTTGATATAGGAGAAAATAAGGAGGGAAGGAAGAAAACACTCATTATACACTCTTTTTCCAAATATACATCCCAAAGGAATCAATAATGAGAAATATTCCATAGTCACCCAATCTCCCATTTCTCTTCAAACTATTATATGATGACTAGCAAGTCAATTAATCTTGTATTTAGTAACAATAAAACAATATTTGACTAATACAAATATTTGACAGTTTTCATGTATATGTAATACAAATATACAGGTATAAGTACCAGGAGTTAGAAGTATAGTGCATATTGTCATTAACTCTAAACATCGAGAACTATTCTGAACACTGCCCTTGCTTAAATAGTAGGTGATGAATCTTGACAATAGCCAATCAAAAGCAAATACTAAAGGTTGCTTTCTGTTCATGACAAGGTGGTGAACCCCTACAGGCTGCTCTTTTTCACAAATATACCCTAAGGGTAAAACTTGAAAGGAACCATATATATGCAAAGGTCATATGCTGTCAATTGAACATAAATTTCTCCCAATAGGTGCGTGTTCTTGAGCACTTGGTTTCCAAATGATGAAGCTATTTAGGAGTGTCTTTATATAGCAGGGCTTCACTGGAGGGAGTGGGTCACTAGTGGTGTGCCTTGGAGTTTTATAGCCCTTCTCCACTTTCTATCTATTCTGCTTTCTATTGCTAATCTGACTGTAGATGCACTGTTACCCAATGCCTCAAACTTCTCCCATCATGCCTTCTGTGGCAGGACCTAACTTTACCCATTTTTAACTTCAGTCATAACAAACTCTTCCTCCCTCAGTTGACTCTTACTGAGCATTTGATCACCGCAAAGAGAAAAATAATTAATAGAACAAACTTTCATTGTAAAAATTACAAGAAACTTCACTATGAAATGTTGATGCCATATGCTAGAGAGGGGCCGAGCTCAACACCACAAAGTTATCTAGGGATAGGTCATATTTTTGTTTCTTTTTTAAAAATTTTATTTACTTATTTGTTTATTTTACACTCCATATTTTATTCCCCCCGTCCACCTTTCTTCTGCTCCACATCCCATACCTCCTCCCCACCCCTTGCCTTCATGTGAGTGTCCCCACTGCCCATCCCACCTGACCTCTAAACTCTCTGGGGCCTCCAGTTTCTCGAGGGTTAGGTGCATCATCTCTGAATGAATGAGCACAGACATGTCAGTCCTCTGCTGTGTGTGTTGATGGCCTCATATCAGCTGGTACATGCCACCTGATCTAGTGTTTGAGAGATCTTAGGGGACCAGATCTGAGAACTGAGACTGCTGGTCATCTTACAGGGTCATCCTCCTTCTCAGCTACTTTCAGTCTTTCCCTAATTCAACCACAGGAGTCAGCTGCTTCTGTCCATTGGTTGGGTGCAACTATCTGCCTCTGATTCTTTCAGCTGTTTGTTGGCCTTCATTTATTCTTTATTATATCTGTACTAAGAATTCACAGATGAGTTTAGTCTAATATTCCACCCTTTCTATTGCTGTAGCCACACCAGAAACTATTCTCCCAGAATACAATTTAGTACATCAAATTTTTAATTTCCTTTAATTTTCTCTAAAAGTCACTAATAAGCTCCTAATTGGTAAACCTAATTGCTGATTTTAGTCTTAATCTGCATCTGTCTCTCTATTTCACCTACACTGGGAAGTGTATAATTCTTTATGTTTAATTTTTCCCCATAGCTTTCATCTTCATTCCTCTCTTCTGATGCTTCTCATATCTAATTGACCTTCCCCTTTGCCTGGCTCTTCACCACCCTCACTCTCTGTTTCCCAAAACTCAGTGATAAGTCATATAACCTACAGAATCAGCATGGGCAATATCTTATCTACCACTTGCAAAGCTTCAAATAAAATGTCTAAAAGTGACTTCCTAACCATCTTAACTATGGCAAAAGACTTCTTTTTCCAGTGTTCCCTCCCTCTAAAGAAAGCAACTCCAATCCTACACAGGTATTTTTTAAAACATTATTTATTTTACATGTATGACTCTTCTATCTGCATGTGTGCTTAAAGAGGGCCTCAGATCCCATTATAGATGGTTGTGAGCCACCATGTTGTTCGAAAATGAACTCAGGCCATCTGGGAAAGCAACCAGTGCTCTGAACTGCTGAGCTATCTCTCCAGCAGCCCCCACAACAGTTCTTGAGGTCTCTTTCCTACCCTCTCCTCTTCATAGCCAGAAGGTTTGTGCTAAAATTACATGATTAAACCAAACTCTCAAAAAACATCAGAAATCAGAGTAGTATGTGTCATAAATGACTTCAAACAATGGAACCCTGGTGTCGCAGAGGTATAAAGACTAAAAACAGAAAGATTGTCATAAGTTAGAGGACAGCTTGAGTTACGTAGCGAGTTCTAAGAAGAATGAAGCAATGTGAGGAACAGGCTCAGAAGATATGGATGCTCAGCTGAAATAGAAGCTGCCTGGACCACCCCTAATAACTCCCCTGTTCTTACTGTCCTTCATTGACAATCATTGCCTGACTCACAGTTTTCAATGAGGAATCTACGGAAAATAATAAGATAGTTTATGGATCTCCTCACACATAAAGGAGTGTGTGATCTTCAAAGCATCTACAATTCATACACTCAGAAGATGAATAGGTGATATGGTATCCTCTAAGTTCTGCATCATAGATTGCTTCTGTAGTTATTTACTGTGTGTCACACTTCAGCCAGGGTCATCTGACAAAGACCTTCATGAGATAAGGTCTCTTCCAGTGAGAAATATTCATCTTTTACTTGGCCTCTTGGCAAGGAGATTAGAAATGATCATATATTTCCTTTCCTTTCTTCAAGGCAGCTCCTAGGAAAGTGAAAGAATGAATCACAGCAAACTTCTTCATGCTTTAATGTCTTCCTCATCTAGAATCCTTTGAATACACGGCTTTTAGAGAAGAATTTATCTCTCATTCCTTATTGTCACTGATATAATTTGACTTAGTTCATCTCTAGTCCCTGAAGTAGCTAAACAAATTGAGTTCCCACAATTCGGTGTGTTACCGTGCTATCGTAATTATTACTGGCAATGTACATCGGAACACATTGTGTTCAGGTTGAAAACATGTAGTAAATATCTAATGTTCTACGCCTTCTTGTCTCTTTCTGTATTTCCAGAATTCCCCATCCCCTAACACATTCTCTGATACTGTTCACAGTAAAACTATTTCATCAGGCCGCCATGTGTTTGTGAACTAGCTGGTGTAATCTGTCCTGCACAGATGCTCATAGTGCTGTCAACAATTTGCAGTGTCAATTTTTTCACATTCTCCCCAGGAAACTTCCATTCAGTTCAGGCAATGAGTACCTTCTCTGTTTTAGCATAATATTTTATAAATAAATACATAAATTGTTCACCTTAATGTGACTCATACTTGAATCTGGTTCTGTACAAAGTGTTTTCTATCACGTTGTTAAAGCTTTCAGAGCAACACCCTGAAATCACATGACTTTATCCAATAACTTTTAAACACAGAAATCTAAGCTTTTTGAAAAATAGAACTACCTAGTCACAAAGTTATGAACTATGGAGCATCTATGTGAGAATGGAGTCCAGGTTTGCTGAAGAACTCTCCTCCTTAAATATAGTCAGTAGGCGTCTCTACTCACCTACTGCACAGGTGGCAACTGAGTAGGAAACCTGGCCTGAGGCTTTGCAGAACATGCCCTGTGGCTTCAGTTTTCAGAGTAGGTCTAACAAGAGAAACCACAGACTTAGAATTATTTAAAATCCTGGCTAGTAGAACCAATCCTCATTACTTCAAACAAGAAATAGTACTGAATGTCAGATACGTGTAAGACTTTAGAGCAAAAGCAGACCAGTGCTGATGCAGAACATAGTTCCTTAATTTGGTTATCCTAAACATTTACTCTGGCTTAATAATTTTGTGCTGTCTTAAAAATGGAAAAGTATTAGATTCACATTTATCTACCCTCTATATGGCACTAAACTGAGTTAAGGTTATAAACAATGTTGGTTAAAGTTACTCACTGGTAAACAATGAGAATATAAATTCATGAATCTTTAATATATTAACAAAATGCTAGAATATTTTCATAGCCCTTCTTGTTTGTATTTCTCTCAAAGTAATTTGAGAATTTTTTTTTCTCCTTGTTCAATCAGTATGGCACAATGCACCAGAGAGACAAAACAAACTTGACAAGGGTTACCTTTTCTGTACTCAGATCACTTTTTGAAATGGAAAATGGGGAGACAATCTAAAGATATTCATCTAATTTTCATGAAACCAGTACAAAGAAAGGGATAAAGACAAGACATAAGCCAAGATATAAACCAAGATCTTCAAATTTTCTCTAAACATTGCTAGAGTCCTAAGGAACATTAATTGAACCACACTGTGATTGTCAACATCTCAAGGAGGTCCTCACTTAGTCCTTACACTCTACCGAATTTGTGCTTTTTCCATAAAAGAAATATTCCTCAGACATCTTGTTGTTGTTGTTATTGTTGCTCAAACTGGAACTGTGTTTCCTGTACTTTTTTCACGTTGATAATTTACAAATAAGGAACGCTGAGGTGATAAGAATCAAATCACTAGTCCCATTCCCACTATATCCACAGCCCTCTATATGCGAGTTCCATGGTAGAGGCTATTTGATTGGTTAGCATTTCAATAACATGGAGAGGTTGGACTGTGGCAAGTGCAGAGCCAAATATCTTGGGCAATCCTTAGCCTTTAGCAGCCTTTTACTGTCCACCTCTTTTGGGTCAGCTAATTGTATTGTTAATACAACTTTTATTACTATAAAGCCTTATGGAAATTATGGCATTGGAACATGGAACTTGACACAATCCAAATCCATGTTCCCAGGCCATGATCACAAATATTTGGCTCCAGAATAAACTATTGATTATTCAGTCTGAAGTAAGAGTTGTGATTTTATTTTTCAGCAACACAGTATGAATAAATACCATCAGAAAACTATATAAAGTTGTAATTGCAGGATTGTGATATGCATAAATATGAATGAAGTTGTATGTATTTTAATACAATTGTTGTCTTTCAAATGTTCTCAAAATCAAATGAGATGAAATGTGTAGGATCCAGGAATGAGTAGAAGACCAGCTAGATACTGACATCTAAATTTCTCCACTCTGAAGAGATGGGGTTCTACATGTGACCAGTTATCTGAGAATTAGATGAGAAATAAAAGCAAATAAAACTCTGTCTCTGTTCACTCTCCTCTATAAACTACATTTTAGGTAATTCATTATAAAAAGTTCTTGATTATAAAACTTCAGACAATAGAACATGATAAACCACATTTTTGTAGAGCCAGTATAACTTTTGAATGAGGCAATTTTGTATCATTAAAAAAATAACTTAGATAAACAATCAAATAGATATTTGAAAGAGACTGATCATTCACATCCACCAATCAATCTCAGTAACATTAAAAATGCGACAACTGGACACTCCACACTACAGAATATGTTAACCTCCTATAAGAAGACTAGCCAGACACTCTAAAACACTAGTGCTTTACATGTTCGAGTAGGTCAGAGTAAAATAACATTCTTTTCTAATTAACATCGTCAGGAATGCAAAGCCAAGATGGAGTTAGGATTTGATAACTGTTAAGTCTAAGAGGTAAATCTGTGGAAAGCTCTGTAAAGTGTTCTATTGTTTTTTTCTTGTTTAAAAATTGCATGGCATGTTTTTAACAAAGCAGTGGCAACAGAGAAATCTGAAGAGCCTGCAAAAATGCATCCTTAGCAGGAACTGCCTTCTGCCCACAAAGGCCACTGCCCTGCTGAAGTAGCTTGCATCTTCCCCTAAACCGTTACATTAAAAACAAGAAATAACTGAGTGGCAGAGGCTATAAAGGAACCTTCACCTCTAAAAAGTCATTAAGATGCTTTTGGTTAAGTTACTCTCGAAACTGTCTAGGAGTGCTCCAAGAATTTACAGGAATTAATTTTTTTGCAAAAGAAAGTGAAAGACTGGCTATGAACAGCACAGGCTTTTTAGCCCTGAAAGCAATTCAAAAGCCTCTGACCTACAAACACATGAAGTGAGCTGTGAAATCTCTGTGGCTCTAAAGAGGCCATGCTGTCCAAACGTGCCTCAGAGGTGACTGCAGAAGAGGCCAGTGAACAGGAAAGAATTTCCCTAAAGACAACTAGAGGAATCACAGAGAGCAATAGACAAGGCGGGGGGGGG
>JADRCD010144479.1:0-12153 GCA_019843815.1 Montemys delectorum
GAGGAGGAGGAGGAGGAGGAGGAGGAGGAGATCTGAAGTTCACATAGGAAGAATCAGACTAGGAAGTAGCACAAGGCAAAGTAGTAAGACTGACATGATTGAATGACTGAGCCCTTCTCATGGTATGGGAAAACAGCAACATTGTGAGGTGGAGGTGGGGGAGGAACAGCTCCAATCAGGAGATTATAATCACAAAATGAAAAGTGATTGTGGTAAACCCTGATGGTGTACCAAGCACTCCCCACTCTGAGTTCTTTTAGGTTGTTAAGGAACTCATGGAGGATAATTTCTTTTAAGGATGGTGGAGAAGAATGTGTTTAAAGGACGCAAAAGGGGTTCATAGTCTCAGGCCTGCAGAGCTCAGCAGTTTAAAATTCTTGACTAATATATCTGGTTCCAGCTTTTCTGGCATTTATAGCCAACAGAGACTCCAGGTTAGAGAGACAGAGATTTTTGACAACAGAAAACAGATGCCTCCAGTGGTAGAGACTAAATATTTCCTGTAATGGAACTGAGGGAGGAATTTATTGCAAAGCTCCTTGTAGTAGACAATAAATTCCACTGCAGTTTTACATGAGTTATTGGACTTCTTCGTACAGAACTCCACATGTGCAGAAGATGTGCCAATGAACGCTACTCAATGGCGTCTGCAGGGAGACTGTTCCATGTAGCCTCATAAGCTGGCTGAACCCCAGGGAGCCCCAGGATGAGGGAGATTTCTGTCATTAGTCAGGGGCTCTCAGAATCTGCCTTACAGCAGAGTCTAGCCCTTACCCACACAGGAAAACTCTTAGCCGGCTCAAAACACTTTGTCACGTGAAGGTTGGGGTTTTTTTCTCCATGAGATGGAGAACCATTGAACCATTTTAATTAGAAAAAAGATAGGATCAGACTTGTGTTCTGGAAGGATCTTTGGCTGTATTGTGGATTATAAATGAGTGTGGGATGGGGAAATGAGAGGGCAAGAAACCAGTTAAGCAGCTTTTACAAGATGAGGGAAGAGATTGCAAGAATGGTCTGGAGTAAGCCTAGGTTTGAGATATAGAGAAGTAGACGGATCTGAGTGGAATGTGGGAAATGAGGTCAACTGAGCAGAAACAAGTGACTAATCAGGTGGTAGATGACTGATTACTGAGGTCTGGGCCCCTGACTGATGTGTGTGGCCTACAGAGGATTTCAGCATTCAGCACTGAGAGTCTCCTAGGATCTAACAATGATGATCTCCGAGGCTTGAAGCTGAATAGAGAGGCTAAGAATCAACTCTGAGGTCCATTCACGGTTGGCTAAATGTGTCCTGGGCTCTTAAATAAAGACGAGCAAGTGGAGGGAAAACCAGCTGAGGGGCAATAGCTAAGACAAGAGAAGCTGCCAGTTCAGCAGCCATACCAAGGTGAGATTCATGTCCCAACATCAAGAAGGAGTCTAAGTATCTGAGGGAGAAAAAACCAGATGACACAAATGAAGGCTGGGAAGTAAGTGGATGCTATGTCCTCCCTAGGAACAAATGCCAGTGAGGTTCCAGATGTACATCATGGGAGGATGTGGCCTATGCCTCTCAGTTCATGAAGTTGTTGGCTTTCCCCATGGCCATCTCTTCCCCAGACACATACCCCAAGACTTGATGTGTAAGCTGTAGCTCCTCTCACTGGTTCTCGGTCATTTGAGATATACGCTTTGCATTTTCCAAATATTAATTCTACCATTTGGGAAAAAGACAAGCTGGGAAGTAGAAATTGACTTAATAGTTTGAAACACATGAAATAGATTAAAAAATAGTCACATAAAGGTATTTTAAGTCATCTCACTTAAAATGAGATTTTTAAATCTTCAAAATTTTAAAGAGAGATAAGATTGGTACTTTAAAGCTCAAAAGAAACAATTTTACTTTCCTCCTGACAAGCTTTCTATAATGAGAAACACTAGAAATATCTGAAGGAAAATAAGTAGGACTGTTCATTCCTTCCATCTCACACCCTGATGCTTAAGAAAAATAACAAATAAGAACCAGCACTGTGGATTTTCCAGAAGTCATAAATTGTTTTGATATTTTTAGTAATGCAATAACCACATGTTTAATATGAGTAAAATATGTCTGAAAATTATGTGTTGTTTTTGGAGGAGGTTGAATTTTCTACTTGTACTTAATATAAACCAGTGTACTGTTTTAGTAGAAAATCTAAAAAGGTCACACTTAATGGTCCAAAATTACATAGCAAAGATATAAGTAAATAATCTTATCACTTCTCTTAAAAAATGTTTCACATTTAATAGCTCTGTAGAAACAAAATTGGATTCCAAAAAAGCCAGTTAATCTTCATGCATGGGGGTGGTGCTCATGAAAAGCAGAGCGAGTGTTTCCCATCTGGCTGGCAGGCTTGTATGCTGCTCAGGAAACACGCCAGGGGTCTGCAGGCCTGGCCATCCTGAGACCCTGGGTATCATGATCCTGGAATGTTCACACGTTTTCAAAGCCAGTCTCTCAAAACAATGTAAGGAGTAATGGATGCCTTATGAGTTAATTGGTAGCATACAAAACGAAAATGGTTTTGGAAAGCAACACAATGCAAGTTAACATTTTCTTCAATGAAATAAGATTCATGATGAGGTCATTCAGTCTCCCTAGAACATGATGGTTGGGGGCTTGTGCATGCTGAGTGGAATGCTCTGCTGGAAAATGTCAATAACCAGAAGGCTCACATCCATGGACCTTTCGGCAGTGTTCTATAAGTATAATTCACACAAAGGAAAGGCACATTTGCTAAAGCATTTGCTAGGTACCGGAAAGTTGTCTTGCTGCCTATTTAACTCATGAAAGTACTCTATGAGACAGGCATGACCTGAAAAATACTACTCATAGAATCAACATGGGCTCTTCATGTGAACTAAGATACTTCCGTTACCTACAGAAACTAAGTACATAGTTAATATTTATATATAATTTATATGTAACTTTACATATAGTCATTACTAATATATAAATATACCATATATAATTATATAACATACTCATATTAAATATCAGTAAGCAGTTATAAAGCCAGTGATACAGAAAACAGAACCACAAAACACCTTAATGACCATCTGGCCTGACAACTTCTCATCCTCCTCATCCCTCCTGCTTCTTGTCCTCCTCTTCCTCCTTCATCCCTTTTCCTTCTTTGCCTCCTTCTCCTTCTCCTCTCTCCTCCCTCTTCTCCATGATCCTCCTTCTCTTCCTCTTCCATCTCATCCATCTCCTTCTCCTCCTTTATCCATCCACTCCATGGACATTCATGAAACTGTTTCTTCAGGGACCATAATTACACAGCCAGGTAGAAGATGGGAGTTGTAGAGAGTTTGGAGGGTACAGTGCCGGAACCATTTGAAAAGCATGTCAGCATTATTTTCTCTGGAGACCTTATAACAAATGTCTGGTGTGATGTGGGCATGGTCAGAGGAGTAGGAACATACTCTCTGGAGCCAGAGTCACATTTAAAGGCCCACCACAAGAAAGCATCCGATGTCCATCAGCAGCAAGTGGATATGTGTGAAATGGCACAGCCTCTGCATGGGAGCACATGAATGGCATGCAAAGACTCAATGGACTCATCTTCCAGTGGCTTACTCAAAAATAAGTTTAGCAGAACTGTGGGGGCCCTTGCGAGGATTGTGAACTACAAGGAGGAACAAGTGGACACATACACAGCCAGTGCCATGTAGTGCTGGTCTTGAGGCAGAGATGGAAGGCAGGTGGCTCAGTACAACCTGTCTGAGACATGGATGAGTTTCATGGAAATCATGTAATTATTTGCTAAACTACACCTCTTACGGTAATGTGCTGTGTATCGTATTTCATAATAAAATGGTTGTCAAAATATTAACACCATGTCTCTGAAGCACACACACATGCACACACACACAACTATAAGTATGTATGTAAACATATACAGGCATTTGACTGTATTAAGTAATTGTGTGTGCTTAATTTTCGCTTCCTCAGTTTCAGTAGTTTCTAAAATTCACACAATAAACAGTTACTGTTTTAGTGAACTAAGTTATCCTGAAAATGAAGGAGAAAAAAAAAACCCACCTTGGAGTTGCCAGATTGGTCACTGCTCTCAGGCAGCAATATTGAAAGGGGAGAAGAGAGGCAGGGGACAGACCAACATTCCAGGGAAGGATTTATGACTCTGGCTGGACTAATAAAACTACCTAGTGACTTGCTCCTGGCCAAAGCCTAGCTTTTGTGTCCCGGGTTGGCTGAGGAATGTTCTCTGTTTTGACAGCCATGATAGTCCACTAGGCAAGGGGCACCCTAGGGGCTTCAGAACAGAGCCCCTTTGTGTGCCCCTGCCCAGCACCAGGAGCTCCTTCTCATTCCTTCTCTTTTCAGATTGCCTAGAATCCTTTTAAGATGGTGACTGGATTCAATCACAGCTTTGTAGTGTCCCTCCCTAGTCTTGTTTCTGCCTTCTCCCAGCTACAAAAGCTTCAATATCTGCCAGCAAGAGCTTCCTCACAGCCCTAGAGTCTGTGAGCCTTCAATGTGTTGAGAGAAGGCTCTACTACCAAGGCTGGTCACCCAATAAGGACAGAAAATGAGACAATAGGACCACAGCTCCCCTACTCCTATTCCACAACTTAAAAGAGTGAAAATTTAACACCAATGACTAAGCCACCGACATAATCCTTCACAAGCTCTAGAATCACCAAAGACAAACCCCCAGTTATGCCTGTGGGAGATTCTTTAGGTCAGGTCGTGCATATGAAGTGTGGCCTTAATTAGACTAATCGAAGGAGGAAAACCCATCCACAGTGAGTGTTACTATTCCCTGAGCTAGGATCCTGGATTACAGAAAAAGAAGAAAGTGAGCTGAGCACAAGCCTCCATTGCTCTCTGTTTTCTGGGTCTAGATGCCATGTGACCAGCCAACCTCCTGCTCTTCCATCCTGCCTTCCCTGCCCGTGGCCATGTCTTTCCTGCTAAAATAAACTGCATCACGGTGTAGAGTTAGACCAAAATAAAGCCCTTCTCCCCTAAGCTGCTTTTTCAGGGGACTTTACCGCACCAATGGGGAAACTAAGACAACAAGCTTCATAAAACTATCAGTGGATGACCAGAGCAGCTCGTCTCAGGCCAGAGACTGGGAAGAAAGGGCAGAAAACAAAACACATGCTTCCACGCCTGTCCTCAGTGACCCACTTCCTCTCACTAGGCTCCACCCCCAGCTTGTCACCACTTATTTCTTACGTTTGGTTGATGTGATAAGACACCAGACAAAGAACAACTTATACAAGAACGTATTTGGGGGCACAGTTCCAGAGGGTGAGTTATGATGGAGGAGAAGCCATGATATCAGATACAGGAAGCTGAGCACTCACATTTCAGCCACACATAGGAAGCAGAGAGACTGACCTGCAAGTGGGGTCTAAACCCTCAGAGCTCAGCACTGTTATCCTTTCTTGTCCCCATTTTTTCCCTAAATGGTCCCCTTTTACTATGTCTGTCTTAGTTACTTTTCTGTTGCCCTGACAAAACACCAGGACCAAGGCAACTTATTAAACAAAATGCTTAATATGGAGCTCACAAGTACACAGGGTTAAGAGACTCTGACCATCATAGCAAGGAGCATGGCAGCAGGCAGCCAGGCACAGTGCTGAAGCATTACCTGACATCCTTACCCACAAGTAGGAGGCAGAAAGGGTGAGCTAGCTAAGTGGGAACAGAATGGGCTTTTGAAATCTCCAAGCCATTCTCAGTGACACACCTCCTAGTCCTTCCCAAACATTCCCACCAGCTGGGGAGCAAGCATGTGAATACAGGAGCCTATGGGGGCACTTCTCATTAAAGTCATCCCATATTTTTTTAAACCTATATTCTACATGAGAGGAAAAATATGTGGTACCTGGCTCTCTAATTCTGGCTTTTTCACTTAACATGATCAACTAAGGTTCCAGTTTCATTTAATTTCTCACACACAAAAAACGTGTTCTTCCTATGGATAATTAAAAATCAATTGTGCATTATGATATGTATGTATGTATATCATTTTTTATCCATCCAACCATTGATGAGTACATAGAGTGACCAATTCTTGTTTATTGGAAATAGTGCTACAATAAATATGAGTATGCTGACAGAAGGTTTTTTGGGGACTAGGGGAGGTATATGCCCAGAAGTAGCACAGCTAAATCATATGATAGCTTCATTGTTAATTTTGTGAGCATCCTCCATACTGATTTCCAGTTTACATTCTTACCAATAGTATGTAAGGATCTCTGATTCCTGGCATTTGCTGTTAGTTTTCTTGATTGTAGCCATCCTGTCCCTGGTAAAAACAGATTTCAGATTGGTTTTGCCTCACATTTATCTGAAAGCTAAAGATATTAAAGTTTTTCATCTCTGCTCCATCTTTGTCCCTGCATTTCTTTTAGACAAGACAAAATTTGGATTTTGTGGGTGGGTTGGTGTCCTTATCCCTCCACTGGGGTCCTTCCTGGCTACAGGAGGTGGCCTCTTCAGGTTCCATGTCCCCATTGTTAGGGATCTTGGCTAAGGTTACTCATATTAACTCCAGGTCTCTGGGACTTCCTAAAGATTCCCCCCAAAACCGGGTAGCTGCAGACTTCCATTCATTCTCCTGACCCTTTGGGTCTCTCTCTGGCCTCTCCATACACTTGATCCTTGACCCCCAATCCCTGCCCCCTTCCCTTTCCCACCCACTTCCGTCCTTCCCTCCATCTGCCTCATGTGACTATTTTGTTCCCTCTTCTAACCATGATTCAAAGCACACTCTCTTGGGCCTTCCTTCTTGTTTAACTTCTTTGGGTCAGTGGGGTGTATCATGGGTATCCTGTACTTTATGGCTAATATCTACTTATCAGTGAATACATACAGAGACTGAAGGAATGGCCAACCAATAACCAGCTCAACTTGAAACCCATCCTGTGGGCAAACACTAATCCCTGATGTTACTGATACTCTGTTATGCTTACAAGAGTCTAGCATAACTGTCCTCTGAGAAACTCTACCCAGCAGCTGACTGAAACAGACACAGATATCCACAGCCAAATATTGGACAGAGGTCAGGTCTTGTTGTGTATAGCTTTTGCTACCCTACCTCAGCTCCAGGAATGGATGGCATTACCAGCCTCCACCTAGAGAATCTTGGATCCAAGGATGAAAATCACAGACATGCATATAGTTGTTCAATTTCAACTTGTCTCATTGGCTCAATTGCTGGCCATTATTAACTTCCTGAGACTAGCGTGCCCTCCCCAATACTCTTAACTCAGCACCCTAAATCTGTCCTCAACTTTAGTTGCTCAGTCACCTTTAGTTCCAGCTCAACATCCCCAACCCCCACCACACACACACACACACACACACACACATACATACATGTAGAAGCGGCCTATGACCGCTTCACCCAACATTTCACATGACTGGTTACCGTTTGTCCCTCTGAAGCATGACAAAAACTCTCCTCTCCTTTCATCTGCCAGCTTGCCTCCAGGGAACTGTCCCACCTATCCTTCCACCCAGCAATTGGCCCATGGTATCTTTACTGATAGATCAATAACCAACTGGAGAACAGGACCTTAGCATCAAAACCACCACTAAAAGGTCTCTTATGGAAGAGTAGGAGAAAGGATTGAAGGCCCTAAAGGCCATGGGAACCCCACAGAAGGACCAACAGAGTCAGCTAACCTGGACCCCTGGGAGCTCTCAGACACTGAGCCACCAAAGAACATACAAGGGCTTGAACAAGGCCCCTGACACACATGTAGCAGACATGCAACTCAGTCTCCATTTGGGCCCCCCAATAACTGGAGCTGAGGCCCTCCCTAAAGCTGTAGCCTGACTATGATATCCATTCCTCAACAGGGCTGCCCTGTCTGGCCTCAGTGAGAGAGGACATGCCTACCCTGGCAGAGACTTGATAAACCAGGGTGAAGGGATACCCAGAGGGGCCTCGCCCTCTCAGAGAAGAAGGGAAGAGGGATGGAGGGTGGACTAGGAAGGGGGCAACTTTGATGTAAATAATTAATTTTTTAAAAGAATTTATTCAGATTATTACCTTTTAAAACTATGAAAGTTTAAAGAATACTCTACCATGACAGTATCATATACTCAATGTAAATGTTAGAAGAGGGAACTGGAAAAAGGTTCATTGGTTAAGAACAGATCTTCCAGAGGATCTGAGTTCAGTTCCCAGGATCCACATCAGGTGACTCATAAGCATTTGCAACTCCAGTACCAGGGGATCCAACTCCCTTTCTTAGCCTCCAAAAGCAACTGCACTCATGTATACAAACTCACACAAAGATAGACATGTACACACACACACACACACACACACACATAAACACATACGCAATCAAAAAAACTAAAATATATTTATTTTTAACAATTGGTTATTTAAGGTTGCTACTATTTTTGCTTGTGACTTGTTGAGTTTCAAAAACCAATATATGCCTTTACTCCCTTTTCTTTATGTTTTATGCATATGTTATATTTAAAAATTTTGTAAACATAAATTTTTACACAGATGGTCTTTCAGTTTTAAGTTGATAACCAATCATATTAAAAAATACTCACCAGGCGGTGGTGGCGCACGCCTTTAGTCCCAGCACTTGGGAGGCAGAGGCAGGTGGATTTCTGAGTTCAAGGCCAGCCTGGTCTACAGAGTGAGCTCCAGGACAGCCAGGACTACACAGAGAAACCCTGTCTCGAAAAAATCAAAAAACCAAAAACAAAACAAAACAAAAAAATACTCAACATCTTTAGTTCTTCCCTTTTCCTGTATATTTAGACTGTTAACCATGAACAACTCATGGTGATTATAGTTATTTATGTTGGTCTCTAACTTTTTGTTTTAAGACATAGTTTTGCTATATAGTCTGGGCTGCCCTGGAAGTCACTATGTAGACCAGGCTGGCTTCCAACTCAAGAACTCTCCTTACCCCAGCTTCCTCAGTACTGGGATTAAAAATGTACACCACCATACATCACTATAATAGCAGCAGAAAATCTCACTAACCTCAGTAACAAAGGGCATTGTCCAGGATACATTATATAAGGCCACCAAGCAAATGTTACTAAAACCATATTAATCCTTAGCACTGCTCTGTCTGCTCCTTCTCCTTCAGGTTTTGTGAATATTCTATCCACTGTTCAGAGCACAGCAATAAAGTGTCTTTCTGTGTTTGTATGGTATCTATTTTTCCCTTAAATCTGTTGCATTTGGAGTATATATTCTAGGGTCTCACTGCTGGGAGCATGTCTGTTCTGGCTATAATGAGACTGGAAATCAGTGATAGGAAGAAAACTGTAAAAGTCACAGTTTGTGAAAATTAAATAAAATACCCTTAAACAAACAATTGTTAAAAAATAAAATAAAAGGGGAAATCTCATTTTTTTAAAACAAGGTCTCACTGTACAGGTGGAATGGAAAGATACCTACTTTTCATAGATCAGAAGAATTAAAATGTCTATACTGCTCAATGATCTATAGACTCAATATTTTGTCTACCAAGATCAGAATAATATTCTTCACAAATAGAAAAAGGAAATTCTAAAATTCCAGACACAAACCCATGGGTGCAGAATTCAGAAACAGAAATGTGTTCATTCTTCTACACCCACCTAACATTCCAATTGCCAAGATCACACTGGGTCAAGGGTAGATTCTTTAATAAGCAATTCTATGGAAAGTAGATGCCAACATGCAGGAGAATGTTCTGGACCCTTATCACTTTAGACTGAAACAAAAAATGGGTTAAAGGCTTAAATATAAGACTTTAAACTTGGAAACTATGAGAAGAGAAAATAAGATAAAATATTCTTCACACCAATCAGGGTGATGATTTTTTTTCATCCAGCTCCCAAACAGAAGTGACAAAAAGTAAACAAGCTGTCCAGAGTGAACAGGTGACCTCCAGAAGGCAAGCAGGCATCTTTGAACTATATATTTAGTAAGAGGTCAATATTCTCTGGATTGTCCTCCTTCAGTCTCTGCTCCATAGTTTGTCTCAGCAACTCCTTCCATGGGTATTTTGTGGCCCATTTTAAGAAGGAAAAACGTATCCACACTTTGGTCTTCCTTCTTCTTGAGTTTTTTGTGGTTTGTGGATTGTACTTTGGGTATTCCAATCTTCTGGGCTAATATCCACTTATTAGAGAGTGTATACCGTGTGTGTTCTTTTGTTATTGGGTTACCTTACTCAGGATGATATTCTCCAAATCCATCCATTTTCCTAAAAATTTCATAAATTCATTGTTTTTAATAGCTGAGTAGTACTCCATTGTGTAGATGTACCACATTTTCTGTATCCATTCCTCCGTTGAGGGACATCTGGGTTGTTTCCAGTTTCTGGGGAATCCTTCCCATATTCAATCATCAAATCCAGACACTATTGTGGATGCCAGCAAGTGCTGGATGAGAGGAGCCTGATATAGCTGTCTCCTGAGAGGCTCTGACAGTACCTGACTAATACAGAAGTGGAGGCTAACAGACATCCATTGGACTGAATACAGGGTCCCCAATGAAGGAGCTAGAGAAAGAACCCAAGGAGCTGAAGGGTTTTGCAGCCCCTTAGGATGAACAATAATATGAACTACCTAGTACCCTCAGAGCTCCCAGGAACTAAACCACCAACCAAAGAGTACAGATTAATGGTGAGATTAATGGCTCCAGTAACATATGTAGCAGAAGATGGCCTAATCTGTCATCAAGGGGAGGAGAGGCCCTTGGTCCTGTGAAGGTTCTATGCCCCAGTGTAGGGGAATGCCAGGGCCAGGAAGTGGGAGAAGGTGGGTTGGTGAGCAGGGGGAGGGAACAGGGTTTGGTTGTTGTTTTTTTTTTTTTTTCTCCTTCTTCTTCTTCTTTTTGGAGGGGAAACCAGGAAAGGAGATATCATATGACATGTAAATAAAGAAAATATCTAATAAAAAAAACAAAAACAAAAAACAAACAAAAAAAGAGGTCAATATTCAAAATATAGAAGGAACCCAACTATGTCAAAAGCAAAGGGCGACAATCCAGGCTGTCAGCATGGCTCAGAAGAGAAGGTAACTGTCACCAGCCTGTGGGCTAGGTTCAGTCCCCAGGGCCTACATGGTTATCAGAGAAAGCAGTTCTCAGAAGTCATCCTCTGGTCTCCATCCAGGGGCCGTGGAAAGCATGAGCCCTGCCCCACTCCCACACCACACATATACAAATTAACAAAGGTTTAAAAGTCAAAATCCAACAAATAAGCTCATTTTTAAAATAGGCTAAGGGTTCAAGAGGAATCCTTAGCTCTCTCGAAAGCACACACTCAAGTAGCAGCAAGCACACAGAAAGTGCCCATGAGCACTAGCAGAGGAGAGCCAATCAAAACTATAAGGAGATATACCATCCCCAGACTGCATCCTAGTGAGCATTAGGATCATAAAGGCTATCAGCAAAAACATACAAGATAGGGTGTTCTGGCTAACACATTGAGTCCAGACTGAAATGATTGGATTTCAAAAGAATATTTCTCTTGTGACATGTTATCTGACCTCACTATTTGTTGGATTATAAAATGCTGATCCTGGCATCCAGCATGTCTGAGTGAATGATATTTTATTTAAATATATTTTCACTGATAATTTTTGAAAGATTAGCCAACTGTGTGAAAAAGCTTGTACAAATCTACCATCCAAACCCTTCTTTCCCTAAAGAGACAAGTTTTGTTGTTGTTTGCTTAGTTGGTTATTTTTCAGTCTTCTATTCTTTGTGTGATTGGTTGGTTGATAGGCAGGCTGGTGAGTGGGTGGGTTGGTTAGTTGGTTGGCTGGCTGGTTGGTTGGTTGGTTGGTTGGTTGATTGGTTGGTTGGTTGGTTGGTTGGTGGATTGGTTGGCTGACTGGCTGGTTGGTTGATTGCTGGGTTGGCTAGGGGGTTGGTTGATGACTCTTAAGATAGAATCAAGGGCCTCACATATATGAAAAGATTATTTGAGTGGGATTTTCAAGGAACCAGGAAAGAGACCTTCACACTCTTCTGTAAGTTAAAACCTGCCTCACGGAGCTCAAGCTTTTGAAACATACTACACACTAAGACAGTAAGACCTTGATTCACTACACAGAGAGAGAGAAAGAGAGAGAGAGAGAGAGAGAGAGAGAGAGAGAGAGAGAGAGAGAGA
>JADRCD010144479.1:12163-42185 GCA_019843815.1 Montemys delectorum
GAGAGAGAGAGAGAGAGAGAGAGAGAGAGAGAGAGAGAGAGAGAGAGCGTTAGAAGTCTAAGATCAAGGTGCCATTAAGATTTGATACTTGGTAATAGATCTCTGTTAATCTCATGTACAATGATCTTCTCACTATCTGAAAAAGAAAAGAGAATAAACATATGGGGAGAGAGAGAAAGAGGTACCCAGTCTATCACAGGCTACCTTCAAGCACTATTACGCTGGATATTGGAACTCCAACATATTCTTTTGCAGTGACACAGATGTTTAGTCCACAACATCCTAACCCTAGGCATCCACCTGCCAGGGTTCTCCCATCACCTGCATCCTTCAGTTATTCCTGCTTCTATCTTCTTTCAGTGGGAACAGAACACCTTATCTGGACCCAGTTGTTTACAGTATGCGATCTGATGGTTTGGTTAGTTTTATAGAAGCCACCTGTATAGGCAAAGGGAATCCCATGTACCCGGTATATCCCAGGACCCCTGGAGAACTAGCTACACAAACCCTGCCACTCTGACTCTGTTCTCCAAAGGCTCCAGCTCCTTCTCCACACTCACTGGTAGAATGGCTCAGAGGTCTGCTTCATACCCTGACCCAACCCACACTTTCTTCAGATATCAAATATCCCTAGGAGCAATGTGGTGATCGCTGCTTGAGTGTGACCTGAAAGTTATCAGGTGATACTGTTGATTTATCAGGGCTCTCTAACCCCCAACATCCTTTATACACTCCTCTCTCTTCTTTTCCTACCCAGTTCAGACAACATGGACCTATACTGGGGCCTCTGAGTGAGTGGGCTCTCCACCACTCACCCGAGACTCTTCTTCCGACGATGGGGCTCCACACGCAGAACTCAAAGAGCATTGGTGAGAGTGAGACATATGCCCCTCTCACGTGTGGTCCTTCTGACTTGAAATCTTTCCTGCTTTTTCACTTTTATATCATTGGTGTGGTACACTATTGAATCTAAGACCAGTTAGCCATTTGCTGTAGTTCCATGGGATTCTAGGAGCATTCGAGCACAGAAAAACACTGATCACTGATCGACCAGAAATTTAGAACACAATAAGTGCTTCTACTATGATAGGGATCCTTGCATATGGACTGAGCGGGCCCTGCTGCTCAGTGCCCAAACCCAGATTTGAGCTTCCAGGGGCAGCAGCCCTCTTCCCTTGGTGTTAATTCTGTGCTGCACTTCTCTAGGTTGCGTACAACATGAGAAGGACATGGGAATAGAATGAGATCCTGTATCTGTAAGGCCTGATTAAGCCCCAGCTGCTTCCTACTCGTGCTTGTTGAGGAACTCCACTGTGCCAGCCACCCTGGCAAGACGATTGCAAAGAGAGGAAGCACCCTAACAAGAAGGGTGCCCGAGGCCTGTGGCTTCAACTCTCGTTTCTTCCATCCCAAGCTCTGGCTTACTAATTCACTTCCTATTAGCCAAAGCCCAAGCACTAGAAGTGGTAAACTCAAATCAACACAGGTCAACTTCCCAGCATCCTCTAGGAGAGCATCTTTCAGCTCTACCTCCTTCTTAACAGACTCTAGAAACCCACCCCCACATTGCTCTGAGTCCTCAGCGACAGTGCCAATGCCTGACTTGCCAGGCTGTGAGGAAATGCAGCACATTCATGCAAGCACACCTCCACACACACATTCAAAAATTCTTTAAAAAATAAAATAAAAGGAAAGGAAAAGTTTGCAAATAAATCTCCTTGGGCATTCTACAGAAGAAAATAAGCCAAGTCAGAAAATGAAAGAATTTGACAAATACTGAGCAGCTGGAAGAGAACAGAAGTACGGCGAAACCCCAGATATTTGGAAGCTCATGCATGAATACTTTAAAATGCACCATTAGTACTCAAAAAGCAAAATGCAGAAAGTAAAAGCCTGATGAAAGGAAATTTAAAAGTGATGAATAAGTAATATATGTGTCCATGTTCATGGGCACAGCATGAAAAGAAAGGCTGATGACGTCGACAGCGGTAACATTCATTTAGTAAACAAAGAGCCACAGTTTCTGTCTACAAAGGAGAGCAGCCCTGAATGATATCCTACAGGCAAGCATACGCAAGGTTCTTTGCGGACGAATTCCCACTGAAACGGTTCTCAGAGGCACTCCATCTACTAGACACATAGTCTGAATTATGAACTCATTTTCACAAGTTAGGAAGAATACTATTCCTACCTGAGGGGGAGGAGGCTGCTCGATACTGACTTCAATTGCTTTTTTTCTTTTTTTTTTTTTTTTTTTGAGACAGGGTTTCTCCGTGTAGCCCTGGCTGTACTGGAACTCACTCTGTAGACCAGGCTGGCCTCAAACTCAGAAATCTGCCTGCCTCTGCCTCCCAAGTACTGCGATTAAAGGTGTGTGCTACCACCGCCTGGCTCAATTTCTTAAAAAGAAAGCAAAATCTTTTGAGCTGGTTTGTAGCTCTGTGACAGATAACTTGCTGGGCATATACAGAGTCCGGAGTTCAGTTTCCAGCATGACAAAAGCGAAGCTAAACCCATTTCTTAAGACTTTGCATTTGGAGACTGGGGAGATTGCTCAGGATTCAAGAGCAGTGGCTGCTTTTCCAGTGAAGAACCTCATTCAATTCCAGCATCCACATAGTGGCTTGCAGCTGTCTGTAACTCCAGTTGCAGGGGATCCAACACCCTCTTCTGGCTTCTGTGGCCTTCTTGTACACACACACACACACACACACACACACACAGTGTACTTACATATATGCAGGCAAAAATACACAATGTTTTTTTATCTTAAAAAAAGTTTTCGCCGGGCAGTGGTGGCGCACGCCTTTAATCCCAGTGCTTGGGAAGCAGAGGTAGGCAGATTTCTGAGTTCCAGGCCAGCCTGGTCTACAGAGTGAGTTCAAGGACAGCCAGAGCTCCACAGAGAAACCCTAACTCGAAAAGAAAACAAACAAAAGTTTTCATTTCTTCACCCACCACTTTCTATATATATATCACCTGTGCTCTTTTTATTAATTTATTTTTATTGGATATTTTCTTTATTACATCTCAAATGTTACCCCCTTTCCCAATCCGCCCCACCCCCAGCCACCACTTTTATTCCTGCCTTACACAGCAGCGATAAGTTCCTCTTATCACTTCCTGAGGACACAAGCTAGTGCACTTTGGCCCCCACAGGCACCAACAGGAAGACATCCCTGCCCTTCAAGTCAGTGTTATGGAAGGGACTTGCCCAAAGGCAAAGCCCTGCTTTGAGCAGTTTCAGTGTCTTGATTCTCACTATGACATACAGATTTGCAGGATGGAGCTGCTGCCCCAACTACCCACGGCAGAATGTTAGGCCAGTGTAGGGGCAGCTTATCTGAACCTCAAGCACACCACATTGCTTGAGGCTGGGGTCCAAAAGGCATACAGTGAGAGGAGTCTAGCCAGGCCAAAGAGAATCTCCCCAAGTTTACCTAGAAAAGTAAACTCCAGACCTGGACTCCTGGGCTTTTCACCATTCAGCGCTATTTTCTGGGAATTTTCTACAGAGCTAATGGTAAATCAAGGGCTTTGTAGACAAATATTGTTTGGTCCTGTCACTGGCAAATGGATAGAGACTGATTCATGAGAACTACAAACATCTGGAGGCCCAGGCCTACCAATCACCATTGTCACACTGGGCCTCCCCCCACCCACCCAGATCCACCTCCCTGGAAAAAGGAGGGTCTGAGTATAGGGCTGGATCCCTCAGCCTCAGGCAGGGAAGCAAGAAACTGAGATGCAGCCTGTGTCCTTGTCCTGATTATAGGACACTACAAATCTGTTTCCTGACCTATAAACAGTGAAGGACCCATTGAAGGTACTGTAAACTGTGAGTGTGTGGTAAAATTCAGAATGCTTCAAAGCACTCATGGGAACTAATGTTGCTCAGTCTTTTCATATCCCATGTTTCCCATGAGACGTTTGTATTTTGTTTCCTGAGGACCTTTTTCCGCACTTAAATCCTATGAGGGTATGCTGGGGTGGTTTATCTCTTTCTCTCTTTCTCTCTTTCTCTCTTTCTCTCTTTCTCTCTTTCTTTCTTTCTTTCTACTTATTTTTTTAAAGTTTTTTATGTCAACTTGACACAAACTAGAGTCGTTCAGGAGGATGGAGCTTCATTTGAGAAAAATGGCCCTAACCAGATTGCCCTGTGGGCAAAATTGTGGAACATTTTCTTGATTGGTCATTGGTGGGAGAAGGCCCAGCTCAGTATGGGCAGTGCCACTACTGGGCTGGTAGTCCTGGGTGACATAAAAAAGCGAGCAGTGCAAGCTGTGAGTGACAAGCCAGCAAGCATTTCTTTTGGCCCCTGCTTCGTCTCTGCCTCCAAGTTCCTATATAGTCAACTGTCTCTGCTCTTGCAGGCCATCTTATCTGGACCATACTTATTAGAGAACCCCCAGCCCACCCCCATTAAGGCAAAGTCCGCCATGCCCAGATGACTCTCCAAGGTTAATGAAAAAGGGAGGACTCCTTTTCTCAGCAGGAGCTTACCTTTCCCTGTCTGACCTAATCTGAAGTACCCCCAAGCACAGACCTTGTGCAGAGCTCTCTGCGAGTGCTGCATACCTCAGCACACAAGTCCCGCTCTGGCTTCCCCACACACATGATAATTAGGCACTGTATTATGGCCAGTCAATCAACCCCTCCTATCTTGCAATCAATCTATTGCAAGATAATTAGGTGCTATCTTGTGACCATTTAGCCCTTTCTACCCCTAAGAGCCCTTATATACCCTATCCCTGAAACAATAAAGTAGACTTGTCACACTACTCGGGAAGTCCGTCCACCGTACTCACAGCTGTCAGAACCCTGTCCACCCATCCTGCTCCCTTTGTCTTCTCAGGCTAGTGGATAACAATTCCAGGAGAAGGGAGACCCACAATCCTCACTGCCCACTTGCCTTCTCTTGCCTTCTTTGTATCCCCTTCCCTGTCCTTGCTGGCAGTTTCTCCTATCCATCCTTTTCTATCCACAGAGAACTGTTCCTCCTCATCCAAAGCTCATTCCCAGAACCAACTTCTTGGCTTGTGATTTCATAGCACTCTTAAAGCCTATCAAGAGGCTGGTGTATTGGTGCATACCTGTTACCCCAGTACTTGGGGTGATACACAGCAGCTTTCTAATAAAAACCAACAAAATTTTATTAAGACACAGAGAAGGAACTGAATCCTGTTCAGTTCTGTGCTGGAGGAACCCCATTCCTCTGGATCAGTAACCAGTGCTTGTGAACGGCTGGGCTGTGTCTCCAGGACCATAAATAACACTTTCTTAAAGAACTTGACTCAAACAAAGTAGTGCAAACAGTGGAGTTGCTTTCTGTTTATACAGATCTCTTTATTTTCTTCTTTGAAATTTTGCACAGGTATACAATGTTTCTTGATCATATACACATCCCCACTCTCTACTCCCAGCTCGGCATCCAGTACCCCCATATCTCCCTTCCAACGTCATACCTTTTTTTTTTTTTTTTTTTTTTTAAATGTTAGCATTTAATCAACCTCCGGCGTGCCTTTTAAGCCACCAGAACACAGGCACTTCCAACACCCTTAATCTTCTCTTCAGCTCTTCTGCTGAAGAATTTGGCCTTCACGATGACAGGTTGTTTAGGGAGCTTTCCCTTGCCCAGAACTTTGTAGTAGCCCGATCGAACAACATCAATGATGGGAGCAGCTCCAGTCTTGTTTTTTGCTGCATTGACCCGTGTCTGCTCGCTGACCAACGGCCACAATTTATCCAGGTTGACAGTTGGGCAAAAGCTCTGGTTCCTCTTCAAATGGTAATGCCTCATACCAACTCTCCCAGAGTAACCCGGATGATATTTGTCAAAGTTGATCCTGTGGTGATGCATGCCTCCAGCATTCCCGCGGCCTCCTGGGTACTTGCAGTGCTTACCGATGCGGCCGTGGCCATGACTCACGTGGCGCCAGAGTTTCCAGGTCTTCCTCAGTCTGAATGGCATGGCAGTGGCAGAAAGGAAAAAACGCTTTTTTTTTGGGGGGGGGTGGTTTTTTGTTGTTGGTTTTTGGTTTTTCGAGACAGGGTTTCTCTGTATAGGTCCTGGAACTCACTCTGTAGACCAGGCTGGCCTCGAACTCAGAAATCCGCCTGCCTCTGCCTCCCAAGTGCTGGAATTAAAGGCGTGCGCCACCACGCCCTTTTTTATTTTTTTTAATTTTTCTCTTTCTTTTATTTTTACTTATTTATTTAACCCACTGAGTTGTTTTTGTTTTTTTGTTTTTTTTTGGTTTTTCGAGTCAGGGTTTCTCTGTATAGCCCTGGCTGTCCTGGAGCTCACTCTGTAGACCAGGCTGGCCTCGAACTCAGAAATCCACCTGCCTCTGCCTCCCAAGTGCTGGGATTAAAGGCGTGCACCACCACTGCCCGGCACCCCACTGAGTTTTATTAGTGCTGCCCATATGTACTTGAGCTTGGCGTCACCCACTGAGGTAATGGGAACTTACTAGTGGCCACACCCCCCAAAGAAAGTGATCCTCCCACCCCACCCCCCCAGCAGCCAATAGCTCCTCAGTTCCCATGACCTCAGGAGCCCCTCTCCCTTCTTTGCCAAAATTTTTAACTCTCTTGCCCTTGAGCGAGTTAGCAAAGCTGTCACGAGTTCATGTGTGCAGCCCTTGTCATGGTCAAAGAACAGTATTTCACTGTACCCTTTCCCATCTCCTGGCTCTCTTCCTGTGCCCTCTCCTGCAATATTCTGAACTTGGGGGTGGAGATGTTACAGATACCCCCTCAATACTAGAGCTGTACATATATGGAAGTATAGTCCCACAGTCCCCAGTCATTTATCCTTAGAACTTTGAATGAACCCTGTGGGATGGATCTCTCTGAAATCTGGCTCCACACAAATAGGGATTTTTCACCTGTCCCTGCATTATCTATTGTCACAGGGTGTCCTGTAAAAATAAGTAGCCTCACACAGTTGTTGGAAGTTGTTGGAAGACAGAGTATTTTAACAGCATTTCATATTTCTGTGGATGTTTTTCTCTGGTAATGCAGCAAAACTTGACAAGCAGCAGTTTCTTAAAGATTGTTTGCCTTCTAAAATCAAAACCCACATTAACAGTGGGGTAGGGGTGGGGATCTAGAAGGATGGTTCTGTGCTTAAGAACACTTGCTGCTCTTCCAGAGGACTTGGGTTTGGTTCTTAGCATCCACACCACAGTTTATAACAACCTATAACTCCAGTTCTAGGGGCCCAGTACCTTCTTTTGACTTCTGAGGGCACCAGGCACACATGTAACACATAGACATACATGCATGCAAAACATGCATACACGCTTTCCCAGGCAACTGCCGAAGATGGCGGAGGGTCAGGTTCTGGTACTAGATGGCCGAGGCCATCTCCTGGGCTGCCTGGCGACCATTGTGGCCAAGCAGGTAGGGCTGGGCCGGAAGGTGGTGGTTGTACGCTGTGAGGGCATCAATATTTCTGGGAATTTCTACAGAAACAAGTTAAAGTATCTGGCCTTTCTCCGAAAGCGGATGAATACCAACCCTTCTCGAGGGCCCTACCACTTCCAAGCCCCCAGCCGCATTTTTTGGCGCACTGTGCGAGGCATGCTACCTCACAAGACCAAGAAAGGCCAGGCTGCCCTGGAACGCCTCAAGGTGTTGGATGGGATCCCTCCACGCTATGACAGGAAAAAGCGGATGGTGGTTCCTGCTGCCCTCCCCTCAAGGTTGTTCGACTGAAGCCTACGAGAAAGTTTGCTTACCTGGGGCGTCTGGCTCATGAGTTCGGGTGGAAGTACCAGGCAGTGACAGCCACTCTGGAGGAGAAACGGAAGGAAAAGGCCAAGATCCACTATCGGAAGAAGCAGCAGCTCTTGAGGCTACGGAAACAGGCAGAAAAGAATGTGGAGAAGAAAATCTGCAAGTTCACAGAGGTCCTCAAGACCAATGGACTCCTAGTGTGAACCCAATAAAGACTTTGTGCCTCATGCCTGGCCTGGCCTGCCCTTCCTCCACTGCCAACCAGGGAAGTGGGGCCCAAAGGATCCCTAGGCACTGCCCCTGTGGGGAAAGGGTACATTTAGACAGCTGAGAGCTCTCCACCTGCTCAGTTTCATTAAAGTGAAAAAACCAGAAAATGACTTGAGCTTCAGTGTTGAAAGTGAATAGCAGGGCTGCCCCACCCACCTGACCCAACACCAGTATTTTACAGCTATGAAAGAGGGCTACACACCTGGGCTGGGATTTACAAGTGCACACTGAAGATGCTGACCAAGCACTGCCTTTGCCCCTTCCCAACAGACCACAAAGCAGTATTTTTCTGGAGTGTTCTATGTGCTAATAAATTATTTGACTTTAAAAAAAACATGCATACACATAAAAGCATTTTTATTTTTATTTATTTTATTTTATTATTTATTTATTTATTTATTTATTTTGGTTTTTCGAGACAGGGTTTCTCTGTATAGCTCTGGCTGTCCTGGAACTCACTCTGTAGACCAGGCTGGCCTCGAACTCAGAAATCCACCTGCCTCTGCCTCCCAAGTGCTGGGATTAAAGGCGTATGCCACCACCACCCAGCAAAAGTATTCTTAAAAACCTTCTCTCAATGAGTTCCCTAAGCTCTGTGATACTTACTCAGTGGCCCACCCCTGAATCTCTTGACTGAGTGTAACTATATAAGGTTGCTTGGTAAATGCTGACTCGCCGAATAAAGCAGAGTGTTGATTTGTTTCATAATTTAATTGAAAAAAAAATCGCATTTGCCAAGAGAAAATCATCCTTCCTATGAAAACAGGGTCCATATAGAAGGTCTGGTAACTCACAGTGGCAGCTTGAAGACATCCAACATAATTATCTCTATGACATAGAGAACCCAGGGTTTGAATGTCTCAGGAAACTCAAAACTCTAGAAATAATTATGCTTATAATAACTTTCCCCTTGGAACATTTTCATCCCGGTAGAGTGAATTAAGTGAATTTTATGTTTCAGATGGCCTAAGCTAGCATTTTCTGGACCACCTAAAAACTGCATGGAGAGGGTAAATTGTCTGTACACATTCTCCTCCTCTCTCCAGCCTTATGCTCTGAGTGAACAGGAGGAGAGAGAAGAGCTAGCAGACAATGTAAAGAAGAGATGTGTCCTTGAGTCAAGATCTCCCTCCATCCTCCTCAGTGTGATGTTGTGTCCCTGTCAAGCCACCATGGAAGAGGCAGCCATTGGTGGCCTAACTGTGCCACCAATGCCTAGCACAAATGCCTAGCACACAAATGCAAATGCCTAGCACACAGCACACAGAGCCGTCCCTCATAGACTTTGCCCCGGCCAGTCACAGTCACGGTGAGTGTAGAAGTGATTACCCACGTGTGAGTGTGGGCGCGTGAATGAGCCAGTGGGTGGGGGAGCATGCATGAGTACAAGTCAGAGTGCAAGCTTGTGTTTTCTCAGCCCTCTTCCACTCCTCTGTCTCTGAATTTGCCTCCCGTATTATCTTCCCCAGCCCTCTGTGCATCCGACTAAAATTCCATACTCCCCTACCTAAAGTCCTCCAGCTCCCCTTCCTTCCCACTGGCAGCCACAGCACTTCCCCTCCTGCCCAGCCCCCAGCACACCTTGACCCCTATGACCTTAACTTCAGCAGAGCCCACACAGGCAGTCTTAAGTCTTGTGCCCTAGCAGGTCCTTCTTCCACTTAGAATTTTTGGGTCTCCATTGCACCCAAAATGTGTTTCTAGAGAATGCAAACTCCCCTTGTAAAGAATATGAGGAGTGACCTCAAGTACCCTGCTCTGGGTCATACTCCCCAGGCAGATAGGTTCCTATCTGAGAATCTGCTTAAATCTGGGCTGGGCCTGTTGGGTCTACTGCAGGGGTTCTAAGACATTACATTCAAGTTAGATAACAAGAGGGATGCTCAGTTTCAACCCTCTCAAGCTTTCACTTGAGCTGGCTCCATATACATAGCAATAGATCCCTCTTCACAGCACTTAACCATCTTCCACCTACTCTTGTTAGGGGAGTAATGGATGCACAAGAAGGTCTCTTGTTTCCTTTCTTCCTATGTGGCCATGTATTGTCCCTTTTACAATGGCTACTCTTCAATTTGCTTTTCCAGCTGAAGACACTGCAGTCACCCATCAGGTCCCCTCTGGCTCCCCCTGGGCCTTTGTAGGTCTCTGCTTTGATGTGCTCTCTCATTTGTTTGAGTAACACAGCCACCAGATTCTTGCAGCCTTCAACTGAGGGACCAGCTGGGTGGCCTTGCTCTTTTATGCAGAAGTGTTGAGAAAGACCTGTCAAACCCTGGGGATAATTAGCCTTTATTTCTTCTCATTCAGAGAGATTGTCACTCAGCACAGATGTGGCCTGAGGATGGCTGCTTCTCTGACTCCCTGCATTATGGTTACCTGGTGGGCTTGGAATCCAATTTCCATCTTCACAGTCCTTGCTTGAAGTGGGACCATTGTTGCTTCACAAGACAGTATTTCTTCAAGGAATATAACGATTATCTAACTGTCAAGTGATATTGCTTGGAAGCTTGCAGATAAGCAAATAATCCTTGGTGGGAAGAGGAGTAAAAATAATAAGATGTGTTTATGGTCCTCCCATGGTCAGAGTAAGATGTCTCCTTTGGATGTTTATTTGCAGATCTTCGTAGATTCACAGAACTTTTTGCAAAGATAGTCCAGAGAAATTCCAAGGATACATCACCTGGAGATAGCATAAAAAGCAAAAGAAGATGCTGGTCAGTGTGTATGTAACTGTGTCTTGTTAGCAGGTCTGAAAGCTACGTGGACAGTGCAATTTATGTCTAGCTCAGTTCACAGTATAAGCATCTCTTTCCATTATCTCTTTAGGCATAGGTCCCCTTAACCCCGCAACTCTAGAAACCACACATTTGTTTCCTAAGTATCACAGCAAAAGGGGAAAAAAAAACAAAAAAACAATGCTCAGGTAGCAAAGACTTGAAGATGCATCTCACCAACTACAACATGCAGGTGGTAAGTGCATGAGAAGGTCAGAGCGCCATTGTCCAGAGGATGTGCAAGTTTATGTGCTAGTTAGCGAGACACAACACTGCTCGCCTCTCAACATAGCTACAGTCATGAGAGCAATGACCCCAGATGATTGACAGTTTGTGGAATGAGGAACAGTGCAGCCAGTCTGGGAGTTATCTTCACCACTTCTATACTTTTAAGTTTTTATTCTGTCACTGTCACATAATATCTACAAGTGGCAAGCAATTCATTCTTATCATTCTTAACTATAGCCAGTGCACCACCATACTCAAGAAGATTAACAAAATAATGCTCTCCACAGGTACCGTCATTTGGATGAATCTGGAGCAGGCCTGGGCACTGGACTCATAACTGACATTGTGGATGGGAACCCTAGAGTCCAAACAGAGCTGAGCCTCACACTTGAGAAGCCTTCTAGAGAGACAGCCGAAGCATCCACTGAATACAGCTTGTGGTTCCTGTACTCTGTGATCAATCCAAGTGTTTCATGGTGGTCACCGTATGCCATGCCCAGAGCACTGGCATGTCTGTCTCTGCTGTACTGATACTCAGAAGCCTCTGTCCTCTTCTGCTCCTGTCCACATAATCCAGTGTCCCCAGGAGAACCTTCTCTACTGTCCCAGAGTCCTGAGCCTCACTGTACCATCTCAGCCACCACTGAATTTTAACTTCTTGTGGAAACCTCCCTGATGCCTGCCGTCTCTCCAAGCTCTAGTACACACAAAGTGCCCGATAACCTTTGGGGTAAGTCCTCAGCAAGCCTGCTGAGAACAGTGCTTGCTTAGCTACATTTTGCAGCTGATGAAAGACAGAGCTGTGCAGCCTGGATTCCTGACCCACGTGGCATGTGGACTTTCATCTTCATGAGATAGGCAGAGAGCTGCTGTGGAATAACACCCAAAACACACAATTTTCAAACTCAACCTCTGTTCAGTTCTACCACCACTACTCATAGGCCGAAGTCAGAACTTTCCAGATGTTTGTGACGGTCTTTATCTTAAATGTTGCCAGGAGGAAGAGTCAAACTTAGGCTAAGAATAGAATGAACAGCAAAAAAATAGAAGCCAGCAACTTGAAGTTCAAAGCCAGCTGAGATTCACTGCAGGTAGATATCTAAGAACAACAAAACAAAGGTTCTACCTGTGAACACAGCTCAGTGCCCATCTGAGATAAACCTGGAACTCCCATATACATCTTAGTAAGCACACTGGGACCCTTATTGTTTTTATAAATTAAGAACATGAACGCAAACCATGAAAGGGCCCAGTGGAGAAGAGAAAGAAACTTTGAAAATACCATCGGCTCAAACATGGAAGCCAAAGTTTCCAGGGATAGGAAATAAGAAATAACATGAATCCTGATTAGTTTCTACTGTCAACTTGACACAATGTAAAGTCATCTGGGAGAAAAGAACCTAGTTTAAGAATTGCTTAGATCAGAGAGGCCTGTGTCCATATCTATGGGGCACTTTCTCAATTGTTAATTGATGTAGGAGGGCCCAGTCCACTGTAGGCAGCACCATCCCTCGGCAGGTGACCTGGGCTATATAAGGAAAATAACTAAGCATGACCCAATAAGCAAGCCAGTAAACAGCACTCTTGTAGTGGCCAATTAGCTAACCACTTTGCTCCCAGTGGGTTGAGCCCAGGAGCTCTCTGGGTTCGTGAAAGAAAAACACACACTTTAGCTTAAATTTGATATGCCAAAGTAAAGGACCAGGCTTGGATTCCAAGCAGGACCAAATAGAAATCAAGCACTGATCTTTGAGAGCTTTTCTATCCCTATGCCTTTGACAGCAGTGAGGGGCAGCAGTAGGCAGGCATGAGTAGCAGCTGGGTGGCACCTCCCAGGGTCGCAGCTCTTGTGCAGGCTGTGAGGGCCTCATGGCCCTTAACTCCACAGGTGCTACAACTCTCAAGGAGGCCTAGGAAGTTGTGATACTCAGTCCTTTGCAGCTCACTGCAGCTTCTGGGCTAAGGTGCTGGGATTTGCTCAGTCCTTCGCAGCTCTCAGTAAGTGCTGTGACCCCGCACAGGCAGTGTTCCGGCTTGCTATGTCTACTGTCACGGCTGGCACTACACGGGCGATAGCTCTTCTCCATCCTTTTGCTGCCACCGAGGTTCCTGTAGCTGCCAGCCACCAGTCCTCTTATAGTCCCACCTCTTCTGTAGCTATCCGCCTAGCTGGATTTGCTGGATTCTGCAGCTCAGCCTACTGAGCCTTTGGCTCGTCCTCTGCTGCTTGTCAAGACGGGACGACAGTTCTCACAGCTCTGCCCTGGTTCCTTGTCCAGGCTGTGCGCCGTGTGGTTCCCACACTTCTGCTTCTGCTTCTTGTCGGGGCCTTATGGTTCCTATAGCTCCACTTCTTCTACAGGTCAAAGCAGCCAGCAAACGCACTTCCGAGCACTGGTCTACCAGCCCCTCCCCCCCCCCCTTTGCTTCCACGTGGATACCAGAGCAGCTGTCCACTCTACTGCTCCTGAAGTTGACTGTGTCTAGAGATCTGCTGACTGATACTGCTGTCCTTGAGCCTCCACTGTCATGGCTATCACTGCCATATTGGCTTTACTCCCCTGCTTCCTCGTGCTACCAGCTCAGCCCACTCTACTAAAAGTAAAGGAGAGAAGCCTTCCATTGACCCAGGGTTGCCACATCAGGGTAAATGATGCATGATGTCTGCCAGCCAACTCTCCAACTAAGCCCAACAGCCTGGTTATACAGCCGGAGAAGGAGGAGGACCAATAGCAACAGACTTTGCATGCAAATGAAAGGTTGTGTTTGCACCACTCACAGTTTTGTCTCTTAGGCACCAGTCTTAGCAACCCTTCTGCTAGGCTGCCAGGGAACATGCTCTCAAAAACTATATATTGAAAAAAAAAACAAAAACAAAAAAAATAAGTCACATTCATGATTTAAGTATCAGAGTGGCAGGCTAACAAATGGTTCTTACTTCCTGTGAGAGATGAATTGGTGAAGGCAGAGGGTTTTTTTCCAGCCCACCCCCACCCCCACCCCAAGAATAACTTGATAGTTGTCCTGAAAGTTTAGATAAAAGAAAAAGGTCACCCAGAATCCATCTACTACATGCCACCAAGGAAATAAACGGAACCTCTCCTCCCAGGCTTTCTCCAAGGCAAGCACATTATTCTTCTGAAGTCAATACAATTTGTCCTGCCGGCATTTTTCTCTATGGCAGGTCTCAGGCAGTGGCTATTTTTACTTAAGTCGGAACCTTCCGTTAGTCAGAATTTCCATATTTATTTATTTCCCTTGGTGCTGGTGATATAAAGTGCATTTCTGGATTTTTACCGCTATACAATTGCCCAGAAAACAAAACTGCTAGCCATGTCCCCAGGGTGCTCAGTGGCACATCCCCAGAGCCTGTGATGTTTGCATCGACCTTCATATAGATTTCCCTGTCGTCAGGGCAATCGCTGTTTACACTGTATTGAGAAGCAGACATTGCTGGACTCTACCATGGCAGTCTCCAGGCGACAAACAGCTAGAGCAGGCCACTCAACCCACCCAGACCCAGCCCTGTGTGTAAATAGTGACTTTTGCCCAAATTAAAAGCTTGCTTGCTTTCGGCCTCCCTCTTTTCCAGGAGGTACCAAGTGAGAGGCTACTGGCTGACTGGCTGGCATCTCCCTAGCATCAACTACGGAAGGGGATGATGGTTTCGGTAGGGAAGTTTACCCTCGGGGCTCAGATGGTATGTCCAGAAAAAGATGGCGGTGCATGCTTGTTCACAGCGGCCTTGAAAGATTAATGACTACGGGAGTTTCTTTTGATGACGTGTTTGGTTTGTTTATTGAGGCAGGGTCTCTCTTTTTAAAGCTGGCTGTCCCGGACCTAGCTATAGAGACCAGGCTGGCCTAGAACCCTCGGAAATCCGCCAGCTTCCCAAGTGTTGGGATCAAAGGCATGCACCACCAACACCCTGCTTGGATTAACATTTTTAAGAGTCTACTTTGATTTGCTACTCAGCCCTGGCTGGCCTTGAGTTTGTGATGATCCTCTGGCCTCTGCCTCCCAGGCTGCCCATTATCCACATCACTCTTGCATACCAAATATTTTACTGACTGAACTAGCTCCCCATCCCCCAGCATTACGGGTTTTTAAGTTCTAGAACTCTGTTGATTGTAAATGTTCTTTTGAACATTCCCGTACATGCTCCTCCCATATGCCCTGGGCTACAGGAGATGTCCCCACAGCCAACCATTTGAAGCCAGTCTGATGGCTGTGTGTAGAGTTAAATAGGACGATCCCTTCCCACCTTGGATGAAGCCCTCCATGAATAACAGCACACACACCCTTATTCCTGCTTCCCTTTCCTGATGTTCATACCCCAGGCTTTCCTAGAATCCCTCGAGTCTCCCAGGGGTGGCAGGATTCCCCAGGAAGGCATTGTGTCTTAAAGGAACAATGCACCACAGAAGTCCAGTAGGAACTCCATGGATACCCGGGTTGCAGAGGCAGAGGAAGACACATAGTGGAAACAGTGGGGAGGTATCAGAGAGAAGTCTCAGAGAGGACATGATGGGGGCTGGAGAGACGACACCACCATGGGGAAGGGCAGTAGTGTGGGAAAGTTAATTGCTAGGGCACTTCTGGCCCAGGCCTCCAGCTGCACAGGGTGGCTGTCCACGGATGTGGGAAGGGCCCTCTGACTAGCCTTGCTGTTCCCAAACCTTGCAGCTACTACCTATACCTGGGATTAGGAACCGAAGGCCAAGGCTGCACTCGAGATACTCTGCCTGGCTAAGCCAGAGTCCTGGCTGGAGCCAAATGCCCCACAAACAGATCTATAGGAAAACTGGACACATCCAAGAGCCCTTCTAGAGACTCGCTGAAGCTCTCTGCAGCAATCTGCAGCTCTCTGCTGCTCTCATAGTGGCTAAGAGGAGACTCTTCCACTCAAGGGTTTTCTGGGTCCATCTGGAAAATGTGTAGCCCATGCTCCTCTCTTCTCTCTCAGGCCCCTTTACCTGTCTGCCATGTCCTCCACTCCAACCCCCCAGCCTCCCCTTTCCCCTGGACTTACAAATGACTCAAGACAGATAGTAGAGGGAGCGAGGACTGGCCTCAGACACTTGACCATGAACTGAAGTTCTACCTCTGTGCAAACAGATATGCAGCCATGGACAAGTTGCTCAACTTTGAAGCTGTTTGTTTCCCTGCACTGTGACGTGACATGCCCACCTGGGCATTCAAAAGGAAGCTAAGTTCAAAATGAGCATGGAAGAAAGGACTCAACCCAGGGCCTGCTGGCTGTGACCTTCCTGCCACATAAGTTCCCTCCAGCCCATAAGCCCCACACTGGATACCAATGATGACTCAGATGGAAGCCCCTCCTTCCAGGAAACCAAAAAAAGAGTATACTGTCCCCAGAGACATTCAGCAGACTCTTGAAGCCAAGGCTGGCATGTGGCACAGGAGATAGAATAGTTTTCCCTCTGAGGTTGCTAATACGCTGCAGGCAGGGGAGAAATAGAAACTAGAAACCACTGAACCAGATTAGGTGCATCCTCTCTCTCAAAGGCCACACAAGGCAGCCCTGTCGGGAATGGATTCCACAGTCAGAGGACTTGATATGCCATGGTAGAGGGATATCCAGGGGGGGCCCACAGTTTCAGAGGAGAAGGGGATTGGAGGGGGATGGAAGAAGGGTCTCAGTGAGGGCGAGCCTGAGCGTGGGGGCAGCACTTGGGATGGAAAGAAAGAAGGAAGGGAGGAAGGGAGGAAGAAAGAAAGGAGAGAGAGAAAGAGGGGGAAGAAAGGGGAGGGAAGAAAGAAAGAAAGAAAGAAAGAAAGAAAGAAAGAAAGAAAGAAAGAAAGAAAGAAAGGAAGGAAGGAAGGAAGGGAAACAAACTGCTGGACCAGCAGGAAATGAATTATCTCAATCACAGCCAGTGCCTAACTAGTACTTATCCTGCCCAAACGTTGAATACTGTCAACATATCATCTTGATTTGCTATCAAAACATGCCTGCCTGCAATAAACCCAGCGTTCAACCTATTTCACAAATAAAGAGTATGAGGCCCATTAAACACGCCAGAGTAGTGAGTAGCCAAGTCAGGTGCAGACCCAGCTCATGCACCACCTTGTTCACACGCCTCACCGCCTCACCGCCTCACCGCCTCACCGCCAGCTACACTTCAATGTATAGTTTTGTAGCCAACGTAAAATGCATCTCACTGGTGCAGCCGGCTGGTACATGCACCAGCCTTTGGGAGAGGATGGCCTGATTCTGCCTATGCCAAGGAGAGCGAATAGGGTCTGAGGAATCAAGATTATAGGAGAGGCAGTCCAGTTAGGAGGCAATGGTGTAATGGGGAGACACGTGAAAGTTTAACACCATCATGGTCTGAGGAGAGTCAAGCTGGGCATGCTAATACACACCTGCATCTTAATGACAGTTACCCCTTGTCATCACTTTTTAATTAGGACTTTTCCTTTCTCTCTTATCCCTGAGATAGCACATTAATATTAATATCACCATGTAAAGCATAAATAACTTTAAAAGCCCTCCGTGCTTAAAAATTTGAACACACTAAAGCTTCAGCCTCTTTTAAATACCCAGTCCCTCTAAAAATACAAAGTCACTTTTAAAAGTTCAAGCCATGGGCTGGAGAGATGGCTCAGTGCTTAAGAGCTCTGACAGCCCTTCCAGAGGTCCTGAGTTCAATTCCCAGCAACCACATGGTGACTCACAACCATCTGTAATGAGATCTGATGCCCTCTCCTAGTGTGTCTGAAGAGAGTGACATACATAAAATAAATAAATCTTAAGCTTTCCACTCCAGAAAGGAGCGGGGCCAGAGTGAGCAAGCGGGGCTGGAAAAAAACAAAAATAAATAAATAAATAAATAAATAAATAGTTCAAGTTATTTAGCTGTTGTCTTAGTCAGGGTTTCTATTCCTGCACAAACATCATGACCAAGAAGCAAGTTGGGGAGGAAAGGGTTTATTCAGCTTACACTTCCATGTTGCTGTTGATCACCAGAGGAAGTCAGGACTGGAACTCAAGCAGGGCAGGAAGCAGGAGCTGATGCAGAGGCCATGGAGGGATGTTTCTTACTGGCTTGCTTCCCCTGGCTTGCTCAGCCTGCTCTCTTATAGAACCCAAGACTTCCAGTCTAGGGATGGCACCACCCACAAGGGGCCCTACCCTCTTGATCACTAATTGAGAAAATGCCCCACAGCTGGATCTCATGGAGGCACTTCCCCAACTGAAGCTCCCTTCTCTGTGATAACTCCAGCCTGTGTCAAGTTGACACACAGAACCAGCCAGTACAGCTGTGGTCTCCTGTAAAGATGAAAAATTTAATTAAATAACTTCTTATTTCAAGAGGGAAGAACCAGGGCACAGTAACAACCTGAACCAAGAAAAATCAAACTCTAAAGATGCAAATAGCCCAACGTCTAATTATCTGGGATGCACTCACGATCTTCTGGGATCCTGCAAGAGGCTTGAGTCATATCTCCAGCCCCACACTCTGGGACACATACTGGTTGGATTCTCGGCTCCGGCCGGATCCACTCCAATGCTGCTGCTGTTCTCGGTGGCCATCCCATGGGGCAACTTCAAATTCTGGGCTCTTCTGCTGCTTTCCACATTCACCAAGAGCCTCTCAGAGGCTCCCTTCATGGTGCCAAGGCACAATTTCTTTGCATGACCCCTTCAGTCCTGGGCCTTCAATAGCTATTGAGGCTGTCTAGACCTTCATCATTGGCCTCTCACAGTGCCGAGTCTCAGCTGCTCCCTATGACCCCTTCATGCCTTCAAAACCAGTACCACCTGGGTGACTCTTGCATTACCAAGTTCAGCTGCCAGACCGAGGAACAACTTTGGCCTCCTCTACAACACAGCTTCTGTGTGCTAACTCTCAGGAAAGACTTTCTGGAAGACTTCATCTCAATGATGCTTGTCTCAGTCACAGCTGATTCTTCAACCGCAGCTGACCAGCGTCCACTGTCCCCGCAAAACAGCGACTTTGGTCTTTTGTTCATCACAGGCAATTAACTCTGCAGCCCCAGCTGACCAGAGCCACAGATTCTTCAGTAGAGTCTTTGCTTCCCTATGAAAGCTCACAAGCCAGGCCTCCATCTTCTCAACAGTCTCAGCTCCTAAGCTCCTACAGAACAACTCACTGCACTCCAAACTTTTCTAGCCCAAAAGTTCCACAACCCTCCCCACCTCACAAGGTCTGTCTATACGGGAGAAAAGCCAAGCACTTGCCAAGCATTCCCTAGAATTCCCTGCAGCTCCTGAACTGAATCAGACTGAAGTGGAAACCAAAGCACAGCCAACCAGAGATAAGACAGGCTGGAAGAGGAAAGTAATTCACAAAGCTGGTAGTTCTGAAGGCTGGCATGTGGCTCTTGATGGCTACACCATCCCGCATCATCAAGGTGATTTTGATAAAGGGGTCAATTGTGAGTGAATTCCTGTGGAACCAGGACCTGAGCAGAAACTAGAGGGCAGGTCTGGAGCATTCCACAGTCCAGGCTTTATCCAACAGCCTGTGGTGACCTTTCTGAATGAGATGAGGAGCTTAATTCCCACGGACCATCCCACTAGAGTGCAGATGGGTGTGGACTTCCCCTCCCCCCCCCCATCTCTTCTTGCCCACTAGTCCTTTCCTTGCCTTGTCTCAAAGTCAGATACATCCCAGTGACCCAACTCCATCCCGGTGTTTCCCTTTCTCTGAACACCCAGCTAAGGTAGGATTTCTAATCCACCTGTATGGGACAATCAATCTAATGTCTTCAAATGTTTAGGGTGTCGCATATCAGCACCTTACAAAATGCAATAAAATAAAGTAGAAGAATAAGATGAACAAGAAGCTAACTCGTACAAAAATACAAATTCAAAAATGTTAAGGGGCTGGAGAGATGGCTCAGCTGTTAAGAGCACTGACTGCTCTTCCGAAGGTTCTGAGTTCAATTCCCAGCAACCAACATGGCGGCTCACAACCATCCGTAATGAGATCTGACGCCCTCTTCTGGTGCGTCTAAAGACAGCTACAGAGTACTTATATATAATAAATAAATCTTTTAAAAAAATGTTAAGTGAAATTTCTCCAATTGTACATCATTGTAGATTTGTTGATGTTGTGGGAAGTGACACAGAAATTCACCATGGTAACAACTGACAAAGCTCTCACCTTGGTGAAGTTCTCACAGTGACACAGGCAAAACACTGACATTCCAACCCCAGAGTATCTGAGGAACATGCTGACCCTTATGTAAGTCTTGAAAACCACAATCTGCTTTCCATTTCTGAATTTATCATTGCAGAAATATTGTCATCTAGCCTCATAAATTATGCAAGAAAAGGAAGTAAGACATTCAAACTAGAAAGTGCATTGGTCGGTTTTTTGTAGTGATGAATATTCCTTCACACACACACACACACACACACACACACACAAATTAAAGGAAATGTCTTACTCATTGTCCTATTGCTGTGAAGAGACACCGTGGCCAAGGCATTTGAGTGGGAGCTTGCTTACAGTTTCAGAGGTTACAGCTTTATCATTTTGGTGGGGAGCATGGCACTGGAGCCGTAGTTGAGAGCTACATCTTGATCTGCAGGCAGAGAGAGACACTGGGCCTGACGTGGGCTTTTAAAGCATCAAAACCCAACCCCAATGACACATGTCCTCTTACAAAGCCACACCTACTCCAACAAGGCCACACCTGTTGCTGTAGATTATTAACATTACTCTAACTACTCCATTTCTCACTACCAGTCTTAATGTCTTGGATTCCCAAATGGAAGACACACATAGCCTTACATTTAATATGCCTTAGTGAGCTCAATGGCTGGGCACTTCCAAACCTTCCCACAGCTAATACACTCTCCCCTCTAATATTCCTGAATTATTACTTACGAAAATTTATATTCTATCCTGGCTGTCCCAGACCCAGGCCTGCAGCCCTCCTGGGCCACGATCCCCGACTCTTACATGTTGGCTGTCTCCCTGTCCTGCACTTCTCAACCTGATCTTTCTGCTTTTCCAGCATAGCTTCTTCTTTTTTTCCTCAGTCAGTCTCCTTGCTCTCAAATCCTAAAGTCCCGCCTCTGTCTCCCTGCCCAGCTTTTGGCCACTGGCAGTCTTACATGTGGGATTCTCATGCAGTTTTGGAAACCCAATTAACATTATACAAATCCATAACATTTCCTCCTTTTCGGCCATTAAAAAGGCCTTTTCGCAGCCAGGTGGTGGTGACGCATGCCTTTAGTCCCAGCACTTGGAAGGCAGAGGCAGGCAGATTTCTGAGTTCAAGGCCAGTCTGGTCTACAGAGTGAGTTCCAGGACAGCCAAGGCCACACAGAGAAACCCTGTCTCGTAAAAAACAAACAAACAAAACCAAAAAAACAAAACCAAAAAAATGCTTTTTCGCTCAGATATACATATTATTCCTTCCTTTTGAATCTTTTATTATTTGCTTTTGTGCATTACTGCACTGACTCGGAGCCACCTCAGTAAAGGGAAGACACAGGCAGCTGAGTATAGTTGGTTATTCCAAGGAGGGTGGCCATGTCCTTAGTGAGTGTAGCACACAGCCTGAGCTAGCTGAAGAGGTCATGCCTGGGCTCGGCTGTCTGCAAACATAGGCTTTGGTAACTCACCAAAGTGTCTGCACCAGTCTTTGTCTTAATGAACACTAACCGTGCAGACCTGTGTGACTATTGCTTTCTGCTCTCACTCAGAAAAGCTTAGCCTCTCTGTCTTCCTCAAGCAGACAATGAAAATGGCAGCCCTGAATGAACAAGGTGAGTCATGACAGCTTCAGTCAGAAAGCCATGCTCTCTCTGTAAGGCTAACCTCAGCCCTGAAAGAGAAGCAAACTTGAATAAAATTCAGGCAAAACAGAAAAAAAAAAAACAAAAAACAAAACAAAAAAAAAAAAAAAAAACTATCAGGGTAGAAACAACAGCTTCAAAAGACAAGGGGCATAGTTTCCAAATGTGTGAAGACTGGAAGCAGTGGAGAAAAGTATCCATCCAGCTAGAAGAGACACTCACTGATTGAGAGTACTTACTGCTCTTTTCAGGAGACCTGGGTTCAATTCCTAGCACTCACATAGTGGCTCTCAACCATCTGAAACTCCAGTGTTGGGGTATCTGGCACCCTCTTCTATTCTTCATGAGCATTATATGTGCACCTGGTGACCAGGCATACACACAGACGAAACACATGTACCGTTAAAATAAGTAATATGTTTTTAAAGTGTCCAGCTAGGGGATAGAGGAGAAGTTTTCGGATGTATCCACAAAGCAAGTGGGTGAGAGTCCACAGGACCTTTATCTCAGAGACCAGAAGGAGCTCCTGAAACCTCACCTCTAAAGCCTAGCACCAGCCGGCCAAACAAGCATGCTACAAGCATGTGTGTGCCACCTGTTGGATCCTATCTTAAAAACAAAACAAATGAGTTCAAGTTAATTGAATGACTTCCTCTCTCTGTCCTTCTGGAAGTGTTCACGGAAGGGTAGAGACGCTGGAAAACTACCCCTCGCTCACCTACATCGGCATCTGCTGCTCCCTCAAATAGGCACCTGGGAAGGAAGATGCCCAGCCAGATGGCATAGCTCAGAGGACAGAGGAAGCTAAAACCCAAAGAAATCTACTTTTTACCAGCCTGTGAGGTCCCGGATGTTGGACTAACATGCCTCCTTTCTTTCCCCTTGTGTAAGACATATGCAGTTTTACTTCCTCTGAATAAACAGGTGGCTCTGAACCCTTCCCCTTCCAGGCTAGAGGAAAACTCAGTCCTGTGGTCCTGGGGTCTTCCTCCACCCTGCAACTTTACTAAGGCTCTGGATATTTTTCCAAACCTTGATGATAATGAATGTATAAAAAAAGAAAGTAATAATAATAATAATAATAATAATAATAATAATAATAATAATAATAATAAATTGCCATGAAGCAGGCACACCTACATAACTGCCTCCCAGGTCCCAGAAAAAAAAAAATCAACAGCTCTCCCCAATGTCTGACCCTCTCAGTCCCTCACAGCTGAGCACTGCCTTGACCCCCCTAGCTCTCCCCACTTAGATAGGCGCTACCTTGTTGCAATGAGTCAGTGGGTACCGTCCTCAGCCCACTGCCCTGACAACAGAACATCATCCCAAGAAATGATGGGAAATGAATCTCCCACACCCTTCTAAACACCAAAGTGGCACTTGAGACCACACAGTTCCCTCCCTCAAATCTATGGTTGAGGACAGAAGCCCTGCCCCACATCTGGGGAGTTACATTTCACCCTTGAAGGGCAAATCCCCAATTACCCAGCCTGGAGTTCCTACCCCCAAACACCCGGAGGCCAGGGCGGGATTCCTGTGGGAACCTCCAGGGTCCTACAATTTTACTCTCCTATAATTTCCAGTGCCCATGTCTATTTTAGGCTAGCTCCCGCTACTTGGAATGTGGAAGTGCAAATGCTGTTCCAGGGTCTACAGAGGACATGGGCCACAAGTCTGGCTAGCCACACTGAGGGTATATTGGCTTATTTTTTATTTTCATTTTTCCTTTCATTTCGTTTTTTAAAGATCTTTATTATTTGGGGAGGCAGGATAGGTGTTAGAGATGGAACCCAGACCTTGTTTATGCTAAGCAAGAGTTGAACTACAGAACCCTTGGCTTATTTTTAAGTATTCATTTCTATTTTATGTGCATTGTGTTTGTTGGTATGTGAATGTTGGATTATTTCGAGCTACCCCATGGGTGCTGGGAATTGGACCTCTGGAAAAGCATCCAGTGCTCTTAGCCACTGAGCCATCTCTCCAGCCTCAAGCTTGCTTGTAGTTACTTAGTTAATTAGATAGATAGATAGATAGATAGATAGATTTTTTTTCCCCAAGATAGAATTTCTCTATGTAGCCCTAGCTGTCTAGGATCTTGCTTTGCAGATTGGGCTGGTCTCGAACTCACAGAGATCCTCTTGCCTCTGCCTCCTGAGTGCTAGAATTAAAGGCGTGCATCCCTACCACGTAGATCAAGCTTTAAAAAAGAAATTATTTATATAATGTGTGTGAGTACAGTGTCGCTCTCTTCAGATACACCAAAAGAGAGCATCAGATCCCATTACAGATGGTTGTGAGCCATGCTGGGAATTGAACTTAGGACTTCTGGAAGAGCAGCCAGTGCTCTGAACCGCTGAGCCATGTCTCCAACTTGTCAAGCTTATTTTTTAGTAAATAACAGAATTAATTTTTTAAAATCCTATGCCTTCATTTGAGTTGTTCTATTTCACTAAATGTAAAAATATGTTTCACTGTTTGCAACCACGGGAGAGCTCACAGCAATAAGGAAAGTAGCTGGAAAGCTAGAGAGGGCAGTGACCTCCCCTCCCCCAAACTGGGACACTGTCATACTTTGATACACTCCCTTTCCTGTAATTCATTCAAACCAGTGATCTGATTTCAAAAACTTCCAACTGTTACCCAAACACTGCTCTAATTCATATTGTATGCCAATCGGCTTTTAAGTACAAGTCCCTTGAAATATACAAACTCATCTTAAGTAACTACAGAACAGAGGGAGCATCCTGACTGGTGACTCCCTCGTGGAGATCCTTGGCAGGATCGGTTCCCGTGCTGTGTGCCAGACCTCTAAGGCAGAAGAGCCAGGGATACTCGACCCTGACTCCCAGCTGCTTCTAGCAGAGTGGCTTAGCCTCTGAACCAAGCTATCTGGGACTCTCTCATCTGGTAACTCTAGGCTCCTCCCCAGCATCCAGAGCCTGGAGCCCAGGAGACCAGATAGGAACACTGGGGCAGGGCACGCGCGAGCCCGCGTTGGGGGGCATGGGTGTGGGGACACAGAAGGACACAGGACAGGAGATGAACCTTGGGGGCTCAAATCCAGAAGAGCTGGGGTGTAGAAGAGACAGTCTGTAGGATAAAAGCCATAAAGTTTGAAATAACGCGCAAGCAATCTGAGAAAGTGAGCCATTCTCCGTGGACCCTGACCTGCTTGCCCTTGGCTTGGCTTTCCCAGTTCAACTGGGAGCTAGCTGGCTAGCGCTCAGATAAAATCACAAGCACACTAAGCTCCCAAAGCCTCAGACTCCCACTGCCGCCCTTTTAAGCCTCTGAATTCGCTGGGATCTGTGCAGGAAAATATGATAACACTTTAAATTTCAATTGCAAGATAGTTAAGCTTGACAAAAGCCAACAGGCGGGAAAGAAAAATGTAGGTAGGAGAATGAGAATGAATGTTTGTGAAGCAATGTAAGCATGTTTAGAAAAGATTGTGGCCAGGGCCCTGTGAGTGAGTGAGTGAGTGAGTGAGTGAGCGAGCGAGCGAGCGGGCATGCGTGGGCGTGGGCATGCGTGGGCGTGGGCGTTCCTAGATTTCTTGAGACAGGGTCACACTATATAGCCCAAGCTAGTCTTGAACTCACATGCTCCTACTTCTGCCTTGCGAGATCGAAGATTACACTTGGTGGAAAATGCATTCTTAACACTTTGTCCATAAGCAAATTGAGTCTCAAAGATTTAAAATGACTTCTGGGCCACAGAAGTAAGTATTTGGGCTAGATTGTAGACCTGGCATTCTTACACACACACACACACACACACACACACACACACACACACACACAAACACCACACTATGCTACCGTCCTAGCAAACATACCCTACTGCCCATCTTTCCCCTTCCTTCCACTCTGGGGATCTGCCCAGCACTTCACTCCTAACAGGAAAGTGATGCCTGTTGATCCCGCAGCATCTTTCCATGCCCTCTGGCTTCTGAGCCAAGCTACCTGGACAGCCAAACCCCAGCACATTATCCAGTCTCTTAAAATTAAAATTCAGCCCAGTATGATGATTATGTGTCTGTAATTTCACCAACTTGAGGCAGTAAGATCATGGGTTCTAGACCAGCCTGGACAACTTAGGGAGCATTTGCTACTCCCGAGAGAGAGAGAGAGAGAGAGAGAGAGAGAGAGAGAGAGAGAGAGAGGCTGGAACGATAGCATAGCATAGGATGCACATACAGACTTGTCCCACACATGTGTGGAATATTTTAGATGACTCACTGTTTGTTTTAAAACCATATGTGAATTGGTCATTTAGGCCACAATTCATATGGGTTTATTTTGAAGTTTTGTGTCGAAATGGGCAGATGATGGCTAGAGTTACCCTGAGAAAACTGTAAACACTTGGATATGATAGCCTGTGGCCTGCTGTCTTAAGGGACATTTCAAGGCGGCTGGTAAAAGGAACAGAGGTCATTCCCTGACAAGTCACAGTGACATTGGCTGCTCTTAGTCCCCTGTGGAGGAAGGGCAGTTAGAGGGAGGGGGACTGTTATGTGGCCTGACCCAACCACAAAGGGATGTTTATTCTCATTCAAGTGGCCTTAGGGATCTGTTTCTCATGTAGTGGTAAGTGGGACCAGCTATCCATGCCTTCTCCTGTAAAGTTGTTCTCAAAGATGATAAAAAAAAAAGAAACCTTGATGGTAACCCAGCAGGGTCTTCCTAGAAGTAAGCAACAGATCCTTATGGGCTGCTAGGGAGCTGCTCCAAGCATTGACCACGAACAATACCAGCTCAATCGTTGGCAGGCTTGTTCCCAGTGTGGGCCCTTGGAGCAAGGTGAGTTATGATACCTTGACCCTGTTGTCCTGATAAAGGGCCTCAGGAAGGGAGAGTCTGTGGGATGCAGGCAATGAGTGAGATGATGCAGAAGATCAGGTGAGCCACCCTAGAGCAAGGCAGAACAAATGAAGATTTAAGTCTTCCCTTGACACTTCCCAGCAACCACGACTTCTTACAAGGCTTTGCCATCACAGACAGATTATTCTGTATATACAGATGCTGGTATACACAGCTGTCACTTTCCAAGGTTAGGAGCTAGACCCAACTCAGTCTCCAGACAAGCACTGCCTGAGAGACTTAGTGTCTCTTGGGTACCGCTATGAGGCTGAGGGGCTCCTACCTCACAGTGACCCGCATCAGCGGAGGCTGAGGGCAGGCAGCATTTCTTCTGGCCTTTCAGCAGATCAGTGCTCTGAGAAATTTCTAACAGCCCACTGGCAGATATTTTAGACCAGGTACACAAGTCAGCATTTTAAAAACTTTTCTCACTCCAGAAATAATTTCATTTTCATTTCCTGGCCCGTGAAAAAAAGATGTGTTTTCCTGATTTCTTTCAAAAATCATTTCTCTCATGATCGCAAACCTCCCTGAATGTACTCTCAAGTTAACCGGCAATCGTGAGATATGGATACATGTATTTTTTGAACCTCAGAATGACCTCTCAACAAACATAAATGGAAGAATGTTGGCATGAGAGCCCACGTGCCTCCTGTGGTTTGGTTTGCTGAAATCTCTCTGAAACATTAAACCCACACATCCGTCTGGGTCAGGGAGGAACACAGGGCTGAGTCCCACCCAGTGAGTCTAAGATGTTCCCATAGCCTGGACCTCTGTGGGTTTGCCTGGGAAGTTACAGTCTGTAGTCATTTTGGTTGGTGGTGGTTTGTTTTTTGTTTTGTGTTGTTCTGCTCTTTGGCTGCTTCATAATCCAAAGACACAGCAGCCTTTCCCACTTTAATGTGGAATGACTGTGGAGCCAAAGGGGACCCTCTAATTATCAAACTTCCATGGAATGAACAAGATTTTAGAAATTAAAATGGGCCGGCCAACAAAGGCCAATAAAACAAGGATATTTACTCCCCTTCGTTTCTTTTGCCTCCCAAAAACCTTCTCAGGCTGGCACACCCCAGGTCCAGGGAAGGGACAGCACTGAGGGAAAGGGAACAACCTCTCTTTTGTCTCTCCCTTTTCTATGATGAGGTCTCATGCAGCCCAGGCTGACCTAAACTTGTTATGAAGCCAAGGATGATGTTGACCTTCTGACCCTTCTGCCTCCACCTCTGACTGCAGGAGTGCAAATGCCTGGAGTATACAGTGTGGTGGATCAAGCCTGGGGCTTTGTGAATTCAAGGCAAGCACTGTCAGCTGAATTCCATCCCAGTTCCCCAGTTTCTGTCCTGATGGTGAGGAAAAGATAAGATTCTTTGAGGGAAAACAAAAAAGAAACAAACAAAACGATCCTTCCAGGGTTTTAGAACAGGAGTCCATAGGCCACCATAAAACGCAGCAGAAGTTTGGTCTGAAATGCCCAGCTCAGAAGCCCCCAGGTGGTTCCGTTTGTTTGTTTGTTTGTTTGTTTGTTTGTTTGTTTGTTTTTCTTGCCCTTCATCCACAGTGCTCAGAGCCAATAACACGACATATATTCAATGAGTATTGAAATATTCCTTAGGGGCTGTAGACGTGGCTCAGTGGTTAAGAGTGCTCTTCCAGAGGTCCTGAGTTCAATCCCCCGCAACCACATGGTGGCTCCACAACCATCTATAACAGGAGCTGATGTCCTCTTCTGGCGTGTCTGAAGACAGTTACAGTGTACTCATATAAATATAATAAATAATTTTTTAAAAAAGAAATAGTCATTAGTCAACGATTACTTCATCTCTCACTTCATCTGGCTATGGGACATTCTCATAACATAATGTAAACTCAAGTTAGTTGTGAGCACATACAAACCTGGAATCCTCCTTGCTACATATTGCCCCTTTCCTTAACAGAGATGTTTTAATAGCCTGTTTCAGTTCCACGGGATAGCAAAGACCCCAGTGAGACAGGGCATCCTATGGAGCAGCACAGACAAATGAAGAGGAGCAAAGCTGAGCGTGGATGACTCTTGTTCAGGCCACTGATAGGGAGCAGCTGTATGGGGTGTGAACTCCTGTTTGCTGTCACTCCATAGTCCTGACCAGGGAAGAGACACAGGTAACACGGCTTCTGTCTGCTGCCAATTATGGAGATATGGAGCCATCTCTGGACTAGTGTGGTTTTGCCTCTTGCATATCCCAAGAGGCTGGTTGATCTACAGCACCATAATACTGCCCGAGGCAAAATCACGTTAGCCCAGAGACAGCTCATGGGTGGTTCAAAAACACATTCCAATGAGTGGATAGGTCTGCATCCAAGGAAACAAAAGACAGGCTCCTGGGGACCCTCTGAAGGTTCCCAAACTCTGTCCCTGCTGTGTTCTCAGATGCACTGTCCTCAGCTAAGGGACTCAAGGAATAAGCTCAGACATGGCCTCATGAAGAGCAAAGACTGATTCTTCATAGCTTCCTGATATTATGGTAGCCTGAACTCTGTGGTACCTCTTCTGTCTTGCTTGAATGGATGGACATACATCTTGAGGATTATTTCCTGTTCCTCTAATGTTATTCCATAGGAGAGATCTTCAATGGTCACTTCCAAACAGCTGTTATCAAGGGCCTGAACAGAGCAGGTGTGAAGGAGGGGCCCTAGTGTTTGTATGTACAGCATAGACCACTTCAAACCCCTCCTGGTGAGGAGTATTCTGAGATTCCAAAGCTTAGCCTGGGAGTTAGGAATAATGTGGGAAAGTTTGGGAATTACATTTAAAGTCAAGACATTTTTACAGCCAAGTGGAGAGGCCCTAAAAGCTCTGTGTGTAAAGTTAAAGTCTTTTATCTTCAATCTGAGAAAACAAGGAAACAGCCTCCTGCCCAGATCACTAACTGAACATTATTTTAGATGCCCCCAGACCCCGATATACACACACCAGAAGTCAGGCTGCTGTTGTGCCTCACTGTGGATGGTCAATCTGCCTCCGGCGCAACAGCTTTACCTTGATGTGTATGGAAACTTGGCACCTCATATCCCTCTTCAGCTCTCTTGAATTTGAATTTGCAGTTTCAAGCAATCAAGTTCAAAAAGCCCTGCCTCATAGGACAGAGATTCGGTCAGAGATGCTCCCAGCTTGAGGCCAGGTGATCCAGGCTTTACCCACACTGTAACTGCTCTGAGTCTGAGTCTTACTTTCTAATTATGCAGTGACATCTGTGATCTTTATCACAGCAAAAGCAGAAACAAAACTCAAAACCAGGCATGCCTATGGAGTGAAATCACAAGTCTTCAAATTAGGAAGCTCTGGGCCCTTTTTTTTTTTT